>NW_012193627.1:1262032-1299106 GCF_000504015.1 Erythranthe guttata
CACGTTTCCCCCCTCTCTCTCTATCGTTTTTTTTCTCTTTATCTGTCTTTTCTCTCATCTCTTTAGATCTCTCTTATTCTCCACTAGAACCACGAATCGAAGGCCGTCGCCGGCGGTGGCAGGAGAGGAACCAGCAACGGTGGTGGAGGCGCGATGGCAAGGGCTGTGCGGCGATGGGTGGGCCGGGGTCGTGGTGGAGGCGGGGGCTGCAGGGCTGTGCGACGGAGGTTTGCAGGGGCTGTGCGGCGGCGGTGTTGGGCCGGATCTAGGGTTGGTGGGGGCGGAGTTAGGGTTTGGTGAGGCGAATCCAAGTTTTTTCGATTTTGATATCTATAGATGTCTATGAGTTTCTATGAGTGTCTGACGGCTGGCGGCTAGGATTCAAAGAAGGCTTTAGGGTTTCAAATGAGAATTTAGGGTTTCAAGATGTCTGTGGATGACTATGGATTACTACGGTTTCTATGGGTGTCTGCAATGACTACGGCCGGAAAAAAAATTAAAAAGATCATAATTTTCAATATTATGTACCAAAAAAAAAAGATTCTTAATGAGAAAAAAAAAAGAAGATAGACATATTATACGTAAAAAAAAATAACAAAAATTGTGGATGCAAATTAAAAATGTTAAATAATACCATAGTACATCATAGAATATTTATAATTTGACTTAATTTTCGAATTTACAAAAATGTTGGATGCAAATTAAAAATGTTAAATAATACCATAGTACATCATAGAATATTTTTAATTTGACTTAATTTTCAAATTTGTGAATAGAGGGGTATTTTTGGAATGAATTTTGATAAAGGATGTGAAACAAATTTTAATTAGGGCTGTCATTTAATTCTCATAAAGTTTGTCACCAGGGACTTATATCTTAAGACCCCTTCTTCTTTTCATGTATTCTCCATTGTTTCTATCCTCTCTTTTCCGACGCGACTGACTTCTTCGACGTAGCGGTGCTTGGCTGCGTCATGGTGCGTGCCGTTGTACCCGGTTGCGAGAAGACTGAAGATTGGGTACGGGAATAGGACAAAGGAGTTGGCTATGGCGATGGGAGTTGTTACAAGGTGCAGCTGTAAGAATCTGCATGAAGTGATTGAGGTTTTCTTGAATCACGGGTTGACTTGTGAGGATATTTTAGATATTTTGGATATTTGTGAAGATTAGATTGTTGTGGTACTTTATATCGACGGTTGAGAGTGGTGGTGCAGCAGGCGGGGGAGAGTGGTTGTGCAGCAGGCAACGGAGGCAAGAATTTATCGAAGTGGGGTGGTGATGGTGAGATGTGGTGGCGGCGGTGTGGTGACGATGAAGAACATATCTAGGGTTTTTTGGTAGATTGGGCGGAGGACGGCGCGAGTAGAGAAATTCTTGCAGGTTGGACCCTTAATCGACTGTACTTCATCATAATCGATTAAGTTAATCAACTATGCTCTAATAGGCGATTAAAGTGTTAATCAATTATTTTGGTAGTCGATTAAGGTTACTCGATTTCATTTTGTAATTCATTTTTTGAATTTTGTGTATTGATTTCGATTTGTATAAATAATTTACAATTTATGCATATTATTTGTTTAGTAAAAAACATGTTGATTTTCGTTTTTATGTAGTTGTGTTTCTTTTTATTTTTAGTAGTCAGTTTCTTAATCGACTATAATTCATCATAGTCGATTAATATACCTGATAAGGAAAAAAAGTTAAAAAAGAAGGAGAAAAAACTAAAAAAAAATTTAAAAATAATAATAAAAAAATTGAAAAATAATAATTAAAAAAAAAGGCTGATGGGGCGGTGATAGTGCTGTAATAGTGCTAATGAGGTGGCAAGAATATTATTGGAAAACTGGATTGCTGAAATTAGGAGTGAGCTTTTCTCAAATGGTGTAAAATAGTTTGGGTCTCTCTATTAAAAGAAGTATTGAGGGGGTTATATCAAAGAGCTCCATTCCTTTAATATGTATTATAAATAAATGCAAAGTATATGAAAAAATTACCCCCAACCTTTTTAACCTAATTGCTAATTGTAACCATAATTTAACTTAAATTTCGTCAATTTTGACCACAAAAATCGAATTTTTACTTTTAATTTTTTGTCGTCCGTTTCATACGTTGTTATTTTCTTTTTTAATTTTGTTTCCATTCTTTTCCACACCTGCTGTTGAACGTTAACAGTAATTGCACTGTCGTTGACCTTAATTGTACTGTCGTTGACAATACGATTACTGTAAACACAATAATAATACTGTCAACCACTTCAATATTATTTATTTATTTTGCCTTTTTTAGTTTGTTTCATTTGTTGACCGGTTAACATAATAATATTACTGTCTACTATTGTAATATTACTTTCGTTGACAGTAAAATTATTGTAAACACAATAATATTATTGTAAACCACGTCAATATTTTTTTTTGGATTTTTTTTTTGTTTGATTTGTTGACCGGACAACGTAATAATATTAGTGTCTACTATTGTAATATTATTGTCTACTATTGTAAGATTACAGTAAACACAATAATATTACTACGGTTGACAATAATATTACTATCGTTACAGTAATATTACCGTGGAGACAATAATATTATCTGTGGTTGAGAGATATACTACTCCCAACCACATCAATATATTTGTTTTTTTGTTTTTTAGTACATTTTTCTTTGTTGAACGGTCAACACATTAATATTATTGTATTCCACAATAATTGTAATTTTTGTTGTGTTAATACTACTATGTTAGAGTGTAATATATCAATATTAATGTGTTAAACAATAATATAATTTATATTCATGTCAACCACATTAATACTTAAACGGGCAAAAAATGGTTCAGGAAATTTTTTTTTAAAAAAATAAAAAATATTTCAGCAATATTAATGTGTTAAACAATAATATAATTAATATTCATGTCAACCACATTAATACTTAAACGGGCAAAAAATGGTTCAGGAATTTTTTTTTAAAAAAACATAAAAAATGTTTCAGCAATGGCAGAAAAAGCAGACAGAAGAAAAAAAAAGTCAACTGTTGCGATGGTTGAAATTGGAGTGAAAATTGAATAATTGGTGAAAATTTGAGGTCAAATTGAGGTTAAATTGGATTAAATGATGAAATTGAAACATATTAAAATGTGAGGGGTATTTTAGTCTCTTCCACAACTCTAAACATTATCTGAACTTTTTTGTAAAAGAGTTTTTGGTCTAGATCTCGTTATGAATGCATAACCATGATGGGCTTATTTGTAATAAGTTTATTATTTTTAATAAGTCAAAGCCCCTCAGATATGTATATATATATGTATATATTATCACCTTTGTCATACGTACTCAGACCCACCGCCAACCTGTAAGTGCAAGTCCGCGGCCCTCTTCATCGCCTGCTCTAGTGCTCCAACCTCTGTTCTCTAACTTCTATGCCTTCACCAATTGCCCTCGAATCAAGAGAATAAAAAAAACGCCTGCTATCTGTGCTACCACCAGAGGTTTAAGCCTTAAGGGCATTTCTCCAGCATTACTCTATGTGATCAGTCTGGATATTTTCAAAGGCGATGACGATAGGTAAGACGTCACCTGGGCTTTGTGATGTTGATTTCATACTTCAGCGGAGCTACAGCCAATCGTGGTACCTGCAACATCGATAGTGGTTTACACCGTAGAAGCTCCGATGATGATGTCAGAAAGCGTGTTTTGAATGTATTTAGAGTATATTAAGTAAGAGGAGTATTCCAAAATTTAGAGTTTTAGTGAACCCCTTTTTATAGGCACGTCCTGCCTTAAGCCCCAAGAAAACTTCATATTAAGGTTTTTAACCTAATTTTTTCCTCTTTAGGGCTTGCCGTCCATAATGGGCTTTTAGGGTTGAAGCGGATCTTAGCTTGCCTTATACACCAATTTGAGGTCTCGCTCTACCCTTACCTCGCCAAGGTGAGGCATGGATGAATTTCATTGGGGTTCTTTGTCATTGGGCCCTTCTCCTTTTGGGCTCTCTATTATTTTTTCGTGGGCGAAACCCATATTGACGAAGTAGCATATGCATCAACTACTCTCCCCTATTTCAAAATTCGAGGTTCGAATGCGGAGTAAAGAATCCCGCCTTTTTCCTTCACTTGACCTCGTGTCTTATATTGGTGGGTCGGATAAAATGGTGCGAGTGTGACGGTCCTGTTGGGTTTCGGGCACGCATACGCAGCGGAAAACAAAAATTTAATGTGATTTAAACGACTTTAAAGCACACAAGTACATGCCCGACAAATTAAAATCAATTAATTGCGTACCTTTGCGCTTCCAGCGAAATTAAAAACAACACACATGCTAAATAATTTAACCGAATTTAAATCAACTAACATGCTCGCGTTTAAACCAATTAACATGCTTGCAAAGATTAAAACGATTACATATAATCACATAAAATCATACGATAGCAAACATGAATTCATAGTTTAAACGTAAACGAATCGAAACTAGGGTTTCGTGTATTTACCTCTTGAAGCGTGAGGTAGGAGCGTTTAGCAAGTCGAGATTGCTACGGAAACCAATCCGTACAATCGGGGCAGCAGCGGTGCAGCGGCAGCAGCGGCGAATCGGCCACGGCGGCGCGTGAGGTACACGCGCGGTCTTCCGGGGCGGCGCGTGCGGCTTCGGCTCGTGCGCTGCTCTTCGATTCCTCGATCTTTGATCTTCCTCCTCTCGGATTTCACCTCGTATACTTCGATCTACTAAAACGTGGCACTAGACACGAAGTAGTTAGAATAAAACGGAAGAAACGAAAGGAGGAAAAGATTACCAAAGCAATCGGCCAATGGATGGCCGGTTCCGGCGAATTTCCGGCGACGGCGCGGTGGTGGCCGCGGGAGGAGTTCGGCCGTGAGAGTGGGGTGAGCGGCTAGGGTTTTTTTAGGTCTTGTGTGTGTGTGCAAGGCCTATAAATCAAGTATTTATAGTCCCTTGCATAAAACCCTAACGGGCTTAAGTTGGACCGGGCCCAACAGCTTAAGCTCGTTAGTTCCTTTACTTGCTCGTCTCTCTCAATTCAATGATCGGAAAATTGCAACAATTACATTTTCGGAATCATTATAATATCCTCGTCATTACGAGTGCCAACTCTCATTTTCCAACTTTCCAAAAGTGGAAACCCTAGTTCAGTGCACTTTCTAAATTTGGAAACTTCCCGATTTAGAAAGTTCACTAACACGTTCGCCTATTCTTTTCCTTTTCTTATTCTCATTCATAATTCCAAATTACGAATGTTGGACTCAATCATATTGACTTCCAATCATGCAAAGATAAACTATTTTATCTCTGACCGTTTATTCAAAGATCTCATGTGCACGAGCAGTGTGACCCTCGATGGTTCAGGTGTAAGCTAGCCGTGGGCCCACAACTCTTTGTGGTCAAAACTCGTCCCTTAGAGTTACGATTAAGATGAAGCTCGTTTCACCTTAATCACCCAACGAATCAAGATTGGCGTCTAGCAACTACGCGTCATGATTCCCTAGATACAAATGAAGTGCCTGCAAGAACCTTCAGATATAGTTAACGTACAGTACGGTCCCTTCGATACATATGTCCCGATCGAACTAGAGGCATTGGTTCATCGAGACCTCTTTATATGTTCGATGACGGTGCGATCGTTCCAAGTGTTGTAATCGTCACGTGCATGACTTAGAGAATCGAATTCTCTAATCATCACTTAGTCAGCTCTGGCCAGAGACTTAGAATGATTACAAACTTTCAGAACACACAGGACATCCAAGACTATTCTAGCGATCGAATCCCCGAGTACAATGCACAGACCTCCCACTAGATTTCGGACTGCACGAACACTGGCCCTTGGGATGGTCCTCGGTGGAACTCAGAGACAGGTCATGATACAGCTGGTCCTCTAGTGAAGTCACGGTGATGTCTAGGTCATAAGGACTAATGGTGTACAACTATACCATAGATATCTCTACTCGATTATTGGGAACCACTTAGAGATTTCTAGGGTGAGGGAGTTCAGTGAACTCGTCAACTTACGAGCACCCACTTATGCATGCCGATATCACAATACCGTTTACTGATGAGATGCAGTACACATACACTAAGTGCTAGTCTTAATGGGAAAGGCCGATATCCTCATTAGTGGCGTAACCCTTCGACTAGGAACACGTTTAACAGTTATAATACTTGAGTAAATATCTCACGATCCTAACAATCAATTACTAGTACTTGTAATAACTGTAAGGACTATATCTATGCTTGTGACAAAGGGACAAAGATATAGAATGCCAAGGTGTTTTATCATTAATACGAATAAAGGTTCGTTTATTACAATAATAAATACGAAAGACCACAGCCACATGTTGGCTTGTTGGTCACCTACTCTAACAATCTCCCACTGGACCTAAAGCCAACTACCCATAAATCGCAATCCCATCGACTCTCGATGTTTCTCATGGACCGATCTCGGTAAAGGCTTCGTGAAGGGGTCTGCAACGTTCTCTTCCGAGGTGACTCGTTCAACCTTAACTTCACCTCTATCAATGATCTCTCGGATCACGTGATACTTCCTCAAAATATGCTTCGACTTCTGATGAGATCGTGGCTCCTTAGCTTGCGCCACGGCTCCGGTGTTATCACAGTACAATGGTACTGGATCACTAGCATCAGGAATGACACCCAACTCTTGGATGAATTTCCTTATCCAAGTCCCTTCTTTTGCAGCTTCGGACGCTGCAATGTATTCCGCTTCGGTAGTGGAATCGGCCGTCGTGCTTTGCTTGGAACTCTTCCAACACACGGCACCACCATTAAGCGTGAATATAAATCCAGAATTCGACTTTGAGTCGTCCACATCCGATTGAAAACAAGAGTCAGTGAAACCCTCTAATTTCAACTCGGCACCCCCATACACCAAAAATATATCCTTAGTTCTTCGCAAGTACTTGAGGATATCTTTCACGGCTTTCCAGTGAGCCGGGCCGGGGTTAGACTGATATCTGCTTGTGACACTCACAGCATACGCAATATCGGGTCTCGTACATAGCATGCCATACATTATGCTTCCTATGGCAGAAGCATAGGGCGTCCTTTTCATCTCCTAGATTTCACTGGGTGTTTGCGGACACATAGATTTCGAGAGACGAACCCCATGGGACATTGGCAAGAATCCCTTCTTGGATTCTTCCATGCTAAACCGTTTCATAACGGTGTCTATGTACAGGCTTTGGGATAAGCCAAGCATCTTTCTTGTTCTATCTCTATAGATGCGTATTCCTAATACGTAAGATGCTTCTCCCAAATCCTTCATTGAGAAACGTGTGGACAACCATGCTTTCGTTTGTTGCAGCATTCCTACGTCATTCCCAATGAGTAGAATGTCATCAACGTAAAGCACTAAAAATATTACTGCCCTCCCACTAACCTTCTTGTTTACACAAGGTTCCTCCGGATTCTTCTCAAAATCAAACTCTTTGATAGTTGAGTCGAACCTAATGTTCCAACTACGGGATGCTTGCTTCAATCCATAAATGGATCGCTGGAGCTTGCAAACCTTTTGCTCACTTCCAGAAGATATGAAGCCTTCCGGCTGCGCCATGTAAATTTCTTCCTCAATGTCTCCATTAAGGAAGGCGGTCTTCACATCCATTTGCCATATCTCGTAGTCGTACCACGCAGCTATGGCCAGCAAAATCCTAATGGACTTCTGCATCGCGACTGGCGAAAAGGTTTCCTCATAGTCAACACCTCGCCTTTGAGTGTATCCTTTTGCTACCAATCTAGCTTTATAGGTCGACACCTTTCCATCCACTCCAATTTTCTTCTTATAGATCCACTTGCAGCCTATAGGAACAATTCCTTTGGGTGGATCTACCAAGGTCCATACCTTGTTGGAGTACATGGAGTCCATTTCGGATTTCATGGCAGTTAGCCAATGTCCCATGTCCGCATCCGATACGGCCTCATTGTATGTTCTTGGATCTTGTCCAAGCTCAACATGATCTTTATCATTTTTGAGGAGGAATAACCTATCCGGCATTTTCCGAACTCTTTCGGATCTACGTACCGTAGGTTCAGGAGGTACATTAGTGGTTTGTTGTATTGGTTCGATTACTTGTTCTTGCGTTTGAACTTCACTTTGTGGTTCTTGAACTACTTCAAGTTCTATCATGCTGCCCTTTCTATCGGATAGAAACTCCCTTTCCAAAAAGGTGGCATTTCTCGAAACAAACGTCTTTGCTTCTTTGACATAGTAGAACTCGTATCCCATCGAGTCTTCGGGATACCCCACAAAATAGCACAAGTCGGATTTATTATCCAACTTATCTCCCACTAATCGCTTCACATAAGCGGGACAACCCCATATCCTAATATGTTTGTAGTTGGGTTTCCGGGAATGCCAAAGTTCATAAGGTGTGGATTTAACTGCTTTGGTGTTAACTCTATTCAGCAAATACGCGGCAGTACGAAGTGCATGACCCCACAAGTATGCCGGTAAGTTTGTGAACCCCATCATTGATCGAACCATATCTAATAAAGTTCGATTCCGACGTTCGGAGACTCCATTAAGTTGAGGAGTTCCCGGTGGAGTCCATTGGGATTGTATCCCATTCTCTTTTAGATAGTCAATGAACTCGATGCTCAAGTACTCTCCACCACGATCGGATCGCAGCTTCTTAATACTTCGTCCGAGTTGCTTTTCTACTTCGTGTCTAAAATCTTTGAACCTTTCAAATGTTTCGGACTTGTACTTCATCAAGTATACATACCCATACCTAGAATAATCGTCGGTAAAGGTAGCGAAGTAGTTGTATCCACCCTTCGCACTAACACTTAGTGGACCACATACGTCTGTATGGATCAAACCCAAAAGACCCTCGGCTCGTTCCATTTTCCCTTTGTAGGGTGACTTGGTCATTTTCCCTTTAAGGCAAGATTCACAAATTTGTAGTGATTTCACGTCCTCCAAAGAGAACAGTCCTTCACTAACAAAATCGTTCATCCTTCTTAAAGAGACATGACCTAATCTAGCGTGCCAAAGTTGTGCGGGGTTTTGACCTATCTCCTTACGTTTTGCTGAATTTCGCCTTAGGGGCCCCCACTACCTTCACCCACTTCGAACTTGCTGTTTGGAAAGGGAACTCTTTCATTTTTCTTCTTTTAGGAAGAACTCTTCTTTCTAGAAGTAACAGCAATGAGAACATACTTCTCTTTCTTAATGGTGGACTCAAAACTGACCAACATGTTCATTAACTAATCCAAGGGAGGATCTAGTTTGTTCATGTTGAAGTTAACTATGAACAATTCATATGAACTAGGAAGAGACAACAGGATCAAATCCAACGAGAGCTCGGCCGGGAGGGTGACATCGAGATGCACTAGCTTTTCAAGGAGAGTGATCATTTTGAGACAGTGCTCGTGGACCGAAGTCCCTTCGCGCAGTCTCGCTGTGATCAACTCCTTTGTAGCAATGTACCTCGATGCCCTAATATTCTCACTATACATGCTATCGAGATGAGCCTTTATATCGAAAGCATGCATGTGAGACTCATATTTCCTCGCAAGCGCGGGCTCCATGGCGGCTATCATATAGCACCTAGCATGTGTGTCATCTTTCTTCCAAGCTTCATAAGTTTCCTTTTCAGCACCAGTCGCTGTGGCAGGTACAGTGGCGGGAAGTCTCTCGTTCAAAACATAGAGACGCCCCTCAACGGTTAGCACAAGCTTAAGACTACGCAACCAATCCAGGTAATTAGGGCCATTGAGTTTATTGTCGAGGATTGACATTATGGGATTCTTAGACATGATTATCTGAGAGGTATAGGGAAGAGGATTATTAGAGATTTGCGTTAAATGATTGTTACAATTAAATGTTTGGCCTTATGTTATTTAATTGTTCTCCCACTAATTTTATCGAGTTCCACTTCCCTCTAGTAGACAAACGAGAAAACTGATTTTTCTTAATGGGCTTTAGGTCCAATAGACAAATATAACCCGTAGTTAATCTAGCCCGATTATATTTGCCCAAAGGTAGATCACAATCAATCATATCCACAATATGACCCTAAATTAATTTTCCTCACACTTGATAATGACCTAAGTTAATCTCGCGAATATCAAAATCGTCGTGTGTCAAGTCTAACCTACCAATCAAAGATGCTCATAGAACTTGATTATGCCAAACTAATGCAGTCCCTAGTTAATCTAGCCGACCACGTTAATCCAACATAACCCCTTTCTATGGCTACCTTCATCGCTATGTCAATTGAATTACAGCTTACTCTACCATAGCACTCCCCGCTAACACGACTTACTGCACTACAGCAAAGGGCTACACATAATCCAACCGTTGGCAGAAGGAAAGAAATAACTCAACAGATTGGGTCATTCTTTATAGCTTGAAATGATTCTCAATTAGATTAAGAATGAGGGGTTTTATTAAAAGTTTTATCTCATCAGAAGGTTCGGATTGGTCTATGTGATTCCTACATCTATGTTCTCTAAAGGTATATGGAAACGCATATTGTCCTAAGAGGAACATACGACCTAATTGTATAATTAATTACATTAATTAATTATCGAGTTTTTCAAAATAATTATAGAACCTCAACTAGCATAAATCATTCAAATAATGTTGAGGTACTACTAATTAAGTTGAACTATAATCAATATTATATATGTGTTCTATTAATTGAAATCAATTTAACAATTTAAATTAATTAATTAATCTAACACCTATTTACTAAAATAGATGATTGTCGATCCAATTATCTAATTGGGATTAATTGAAAATAATTTTCCAAAAATTAAAATCAATTTGTTTTAAGTTTAATTTTAGAAATCTGAAATAATTTTTTTTTTTTTTTTTTTTTTTTTTTTATTTTCAGTGAACCGGTTCGGCCCAACCGGTCTGACCGGTTCGGACCGAAGCGGTCCGGTTCTGTCCGGTCCAGCTGACCCAAATCAGTGGGCCGGGTCAGTCGGACCGGGAACCGGTCTGACCGACCCAAATCCACGTGGATTCGGTCAACTAAATCGTACACAACCATCGAACCGGCCGGTTCGACCGGTTCGATCCAAACAATTAAAAACCGATGTTTTAAAAACAATTTCAGATCCGATTTTCCAATTTTAAACAATTTTAAAGCTGAAAAATTCTAAACAATATTTCGAAAATATTTTAAACTTACGAAAACTCCCAATTACATAATACAACAATCACTACTTTAATAAATCTAACATGCATAAAATCATAGCATATTATACAACGCAATTAATTGCGCAACGAGCTCTGATACCACTGTTGGGTTTCGGGAACGCATACGCAGCGGAAAACAAAAATTTAATGTGATTTAAACGACTTTAAAGCACACAAGTACATGCCCGACAAATTAAAATCAATTAATTGCGTACCTTTGCGCTTCCAGCGAAATTAAAAACAACACACATGCTAAATAATTTAACCGAATTTAAATCAACTAACATGCTCGCGTTTAAACCAATTAACATGCTTGCAAAGATTAAAACGATTACATATAATCACATAAAATCATACGATAGCAAACATGAATTCATAGTTTAAACGTAAACGAATCGAAACTAGGGTTTCGTGTATTTACCTCTTGAAGCGTGAGGTAGGAGCGTTTAGCAAGTCGAGATTGCTACGGAAACCAATCCGTACAATCGGGGCAGCAGCGGCGAATCGGCCACTGCGGCGCGTGAGGTACACGCGCGGTCTTCCGGGGCGGCGCGTGGGGCAGCGTGCGGCTTCGGCTCGTGCGCTGCTCTTCGATTCCTCGATCTTTGATCTTCCTCCTCTCGGATTTCACCTCGTATACTTCGATCTACTAAAACTTGGCACTAGACACGAAGTAGTTAGAATAAAACGGAAGAAACGAAAAGAGGAAAAGATTACCAAAGCAATCGGCCAATGGATGGCCGGTTCCGGCGAATTTCCGGCGACGGCGCGGTGGTGGCCGCGGGAGGAGTTCGGCCGTGAGAGTGGGGTGAGCGGCTAGGGTTTTTTTAGGTCTTGTGTGTGTGTGCAAGGCCTATAAATCAAGTATTTATAGTCCCTTGCATAAAACCCTAACGGGCTTAAGTTGGACCGGGCCCAACAGCTTAAGCTCGTTAGTTCCTTTACTTGCTCGTCTCTCTCAATTCAATGATCGGAAAATTGCAACAATTACATTTTCGGAATCATTATAATATCCTCGTCATTACGAGTGCCAACTCTCATTTTCCAACTTTCCAAAAGTGGAAACCCTAGTTCAGTGCACTTTCTAAATTTGGAAACTTCCCGATTTAGAAAGTTCACTAATACGTTCGCCCATTCTTTTCCTTTTCTTATTCTCATTCATAATTCCAAATTACGAATGTTGGACTCAATCATATTGACTTCCAATCATGCAAAGATAAACTATTTTATCTCTGACCGTTTATTCAAAGATCTCATGTGCACGAGCAGTGTGACCCTCGATGGTTCAGGTGTAAGCTAGCCGTGGGCCCACAACTCTTTGTGGTCAAAACTCGTCCCTTAGAGTTACGATTAAGATGAAGCTCGTTTCACCTTAATCACCCAACGAATCAAGATTGGCGTCTAGCAACTACGCGTCATGATTCCCTGGATACAAATGAAGTGCCTGCAAGAACCTTCAGATATAGTTAACGTACAGTACGGTCCCTTCGATACATATGTCCCGATCGAACTAGAGGCATTGGTTCATCGAGACCTCTTTATATGTTTGATGACGGTGCGATCGTTCCAAGTGTTGTAATCGTCACGTGCATGACTTAGAGAATCGAATTCTCTAATCATCACTTAGTCAGCTCTGGCCAGAGACTTAGAATGATTACAAACTTTTAGAACACACAGGACATCCAAGACTATTCTAGCGATCGAATCCCCGAGTACAATGCACAGACCTCCCACTAGATTTCGGACTGCACGAACACTGGCCCTTGGGATGGTCCTCGGTGGAACTCAGAGACAGGTCACGATACAGCTGGTCCTCTAGTGAAGTCACGGTGATGTCTAGGTCATAAGGACTAATGGTGTACAACTATACCATAGATATCTCTACTCGATTATTGGGAACCACTTAGAGATTTCTAGGGTGAGGGAGTTCAGTGAACTCGTCAACTTACGAGCACCCACTTATGCATGCCGATATCACAATACCGTTTACTGATGAGATGCAGTACACATACACTAAGTGCTAGTCTTAATGGGAAAGGCCGATATCCTCATTAGTGGCGTAACCCTTCGACTAGGAACACGTTTAACAGTTATAATACTTGAGTAAATATCTCACGATCCTAACGATCAATTACTAGTACTTGTAATAACTGTAAGGACTATATCTATGCTTGTGACAAAAGGGACAAAGATATAGAATGCCAAGGTGTTTTATCATTAATACGAATAAAGGTTCGTTTATTACAATAATAAATACGAAAGACCACAGCCACATGTTGGCTTGTTGGTCACCTACTCTAACAGGTCGGTATGTTGAATTAATTGCTATTGAGGCGTGCTTTTACGATAACCGAGGTGCTTGATGAATCTTATTTGTTCGAATGAACGGATAGGATCCTCTGTTGTTTCGAATTTGGCCTTATTAATACTGATGATGCTAGAGATAGATCACCATTGGAGTGTGATAAGTTGGAAGAGAAAAATGGACCACTGGCTCAGGAGCTTGATGATCTTGAGATGCCTGCCTCAGAGAACACGTAAACTAAGCCGGGGGTTGATCCGGTGGAAATCTCTAAGAACCTTAAATATATATCCTCATGCCAAACAAAAATATAAATAATATATTATTATTATTATTCCACGACACCGTCTAACGCCAAACTCCAACACTATGTACTCTCGAGACGATCCGGCACCCCTTTTGACTTGACTCCCACATCGGATCGATAGTTGAGGGTTTAAAAATATGCCTAATTGGGCCGACCCAAGGTGCCCAATGGGCCTACAATTTATTTATCTATTGGGCCACAAGCCTAATTTAGAAGACCACTACAACGAAAGCCCGAACACCTTCAAATAAGTTTTGGGCCCAACAAAATAACTCCGGCCCAATCAACGAGGTATAAATTCAGGTTTTAACTCGTTTGTTAAGGTACGTTCTATTATTCAAGCAATTCAACTGCATGTATTATCTCAACTACTTCTACTATCCCCACGTTTGACTTGAGCATCAGAGGGGTTTTCGCCGGATCAACCCCCGACCTATTTTACATGTATTCTGTCGCAGGAATCTCAAGATCATCAAGGGTCTCCAGATCATCAAGCGCGTGAGCAGTGATCCACTCTGCTCTCCCGTCTAACCCTACTCCAACTATTTTACATGATCTAATTCTAGCATCATCAAATACTATCTCCCTTTTCTTCTTATGTTTTCTTATACGCTTCTATTTTCTCTTTCTGCAAGTGTTTCTTCTCCGGTGAATCATGACCGGGCTTTCTGCAATCATTCTCGCTCTTTGGTTATGAAGTCGTTTTCCCTTATTTCCCGCGTCTTTTCTCAGCTTCTTTCCTTTCAAGGTACTCCCATTTTAGATCCTTTTTTTATTTTTTTTCTTTAATTTCATCTATTTCCATGTCTTCTCCGTCGGAGTTTGCAAACCAGGCCGTCCGTCTTTGTCGTCTAGACAACACGTCGGTGTCTTCCCTTATGGTAGTTACAATTAGTTCATCAACTAGTATAGGGTCTCCCGACAATTTAGGCACTGTAAATCCCCAAGGTTTGACTTAGGGGGACCTTGTGTTTCTTCTGAGGAGGGTCTTCTGTATCCTTCCACGGAAAGGAATCTAGTAGACCAATGAGGGCCTAATACGTTGTTGGTGATTTTGCCTACACGCAAGTGTACGTATCGAACAAGTAATATAGTGGACAAAAGTCCAGATATCAATCCCACAGAGAATATTTAATTATCTAATTCTAGTCGTTATATTCTACCAATTATAATCAAGCCTACTCTACACAGTCGAAAGTTGATTAATTATTATAGATTAAACTAAATTAAATTTAAGCAAATTAAACTGGCAAGAGCACGAAAGCATATAAATACGAATATTTATCAGAGTAAACAAGCCTAGGATTTTATTCGTCCCTCTATGTGATTATTAATTCCCCAATTCATCCAATTATGCAATTATAATACTCTAGATTTAATTACTGTATTCCTACGCAATTAAATCTAGAACACAACATGAAACATAAATCTCAATAATAGTTACCTAAGAGATTAACTATATTCCTATGTTAATACTAAAACTGCTCTTCTATGCAAGTTCTAATTATTAACCCGATCTTCCGATTCATGCGATTAACAATAAGAAAAAAACACATAAAGTGGCCAGTTTCATGCACTTAATAAAACAAGTAGAAGAAATAATTCGGAATTAAAACTTGCATAAAATCATAGAAAATTGTTCATAAATCCCACACATGGTTCAAAATAAAATCCTAGAAATAAAGAGTTTAGCTACGCATGATTAAATTAAAACCTAAATAAAAAGAATTCATGATAGATAAAATTATGCTTGAATCTTCAAAGTCCTGGCTTTCGTTATTACTTATTTGCTCTCGAATTTGTGTAAAAAGAGGACCCTTAATTGTGTGCTTGAGATGACTTTTTAAAAGGTGGGAAAAAATGGAGAAAAGGCAGTTGCCTTGTAATTTTTGGAAGATCCTTTACTTGCACAGTCTTTTCTTCTCGGGCATTTGACTTCTCCAAATTTGTCCCCCTTTTCTTCTAAATTGCAGTTTTGAACCTCAATTTATTCAATTCTTCAATTTGTGCCTGAAACACAATAAATCAAAACTTGAAATACCAATTATCAATAAAATATACCAAAAGCTCTAATTAAAATATTGAAGTGTAAAAATATACACTTAACATACCGTAACAGAGATAGACCTTATTAACTTAGCTAGAGATGTGGTCCTTCCTTTAGATTTCGAGTTAGTCCTTCTCTCAGAGTCTGACCGCCCCCCTAATCCCCTGCCTGGTTACAGGACACGGTTTTCGGAACAATTTTTTCTTTTTAATCACGGTTTGACTTTTCCCATCCCTTCTTATTTCACCAAGATAGCTCAAATTTAGGATATGTGTCTAAAACATTTCCATCCGAATTCGATTGTAATGATGACTGGTTTTAACTTTTAAGTTGCTTTGTGCTTTGGCCGGGATTATTCAATTCCCACCCCTTC
The DNA here is from genome assembly GCF_000504015.1 of Erythranthe guttata. The sequence continues at coordinate 1,278,232 of NW_012193627.1, forward strand.
ACGTTTTAAAAAATTCGAGCTCTTATCACGTTTCTATCTCTTGTCGTCATCATTTCAAGTTTATAATGCCTCCCAATAAGACAGACGGATGGCAAGGCCATTATTTCATTGCGAAAAACCCCTCCGACGCTCTCGTTCCTCTTCTAGAGTAAACAATGGTATTGTTACTGTGGTTGAATAGTGTTAAAATAGGTGAATGAAAGTACTTATACTGTAACTACATATTACATTGTATTCTTTGTCACTGTATTGGTATGGTTCTATACTAATATAACGTTTTTATTTTTCTAGGCCGAGTTTTACAGCTGACTAAATAGGATTATGAGGAAAAGTAAGCCTATTTCAATCGATGATTAGGTGCATCGACAAATAGATCGTATTCTGCCGAGCCATGGTTTGCCTGAAAAACTCGTCAACGTCGGATAACCGAAATGTGATGTGATTCCTGAGCAAAGCTCAAGATATTTGTTCGTCAGGCCATTTTGATTGGGATAAGGTTTTTAAATGGCTATTAAAACTCAAAAAACCTTAATAAACTTGGAAAAAACAAACATTTAATAGAAAAAATGGAAAATGAATTAAAACCTAAGTATAATAAAACTCGTGTTTCCAGAAAAATGCAACTGTCGGATCCTTCATCTAATCCTTCTTTGAATTGATACGAATTTTCTCAAACTTACCTAAAATAGCATAATTTTATTTTGAAGTTCGAAAAGACGTCTGATCAACAAAATCTGACGTGATTGACGAGCAATGCTCATGAGTTCAGTTCTTCGGTCTGTTTTTCTTGGGGTGGGGTTTTTAATGTGCTCTTAAAACTCCAAAGTTCTCAGTAAACCTGGATAGACAAACATTTTGCAGAAAATCAGAAAATCAGTTAAAACCTAATTATAATAGAAATCGTATTTCCAGAAACAATGCAACTGACGGAATCCTCATCTGATGTTTCTATGAATTGATATTAATTTTCTAAAACTTCCATAAAATAGCAAAAAATTATTTTTAAGTCACGAAACAACGTCGGATCACCGAAATCTAATGTGATTAATAAGTAAAGCTCGTCAGCTTTGTTCGTCGGGCCGTTTTGATTAGGATAGAGTTTTTAAACTACTATGAAAACACAAAAATCTTTAGTAAACATGGAAATACAATCATTTTGCAGAAAAAAAAATGAAAAACGAATTAAAACATAATTATAATAGAACTCGCAATTCCACAAACAACGCAACTGACGGAATCCTCATCTCATGTTTCAATACATTCATATGAATTTTCTAAAACATTCCTAAAATAGCAAAATTTTATTTTTAAGTGAAGAAATGACGTCCGATCACTTAAACATAACGTGATTCATGCTCACGAGTTTTTTTTGTACGGCCGTTTTGATTGAAATAGGGGTTTTATATTGTTATTAAAACTGAAAAAACCTTAACTAACTTGGAAAAACGATCATTTTGCAGAAAAAATAAAAAAATGACTCAAAACCTAATTATAATAGAACCTACTATTCCAGATGCAATGTAACTCACAGAACCATCATCTTATGTTCCTATGAATTGATATGCATTTTCTTAAACTTACCTAAAATAGCAAAATTTCATTTTTAAGTGACGAAACGACGTCGGATCATCGAAATTTGTGGTGATTCATCCAAATATCTCATGGGTTTTGTTCGTCAAGCTGTTTGGCTTGGGATAGGGTTTTTAAACTGCAATGAAAACACACAAAAAAAACTTAATAAACCTGAAAAAAAGATCATTTTGTAGAAAATTTGGAAAATTAATTAAAACATAATTATAATAGAACATGCAATTCTAGAAACAACGCAATCGGCGGAATCCTTATAAGATGTTTCAATAAATTGATATGAATTTTCTAAAACTATTCTAAAATAGCAAAATTTAACTTTTAAGTGATGAAACGACGTCGGATCACCGAAATGTGACGTGATTCCTGAGAAAAGCTCTATAGATTTGTTCGTCAGGCCATATTGACTGGGATAGGGTTTTTAAATGGCTATTAAAAACTTAAAAAACCTTAATAAACCTGGAAAAACAAACACGTAGTAAAAAAAATGGAAAATGAATTAAAACCTAATTATAATAGAACTCGCATTTCCGAAAAAATGCAACTGTCGGGTTCTTCATCTATTCCTTCTATGAAAGCTACGAATTTTCTGAAACTTTCCTACAATAGCAAAATTTCATTTTTAAGCGTCGAAAAGACGTCCGATCACCAAAATTTGATATTATTTATGAGCAATGCTCATGAGTTTAGTTCGTCGGTCTGTTTTTCTTGGGATGGAGTTTTTAATGTGATATTAAAACTCAAAAGTTTTCAACAAACCTCGAAAGACGAACATTTTGCAAAAAAATCTGAAAATGGGTTAAAACCTAATTTTAATAGAAATCGCATTTCCAGAAACAAACCAACTTACGGAATCCTCATCTGATTTTTCTATGAATTGGTATGAATTTTCTAAAACTTTCCTAAAATAGCAAAATTTCATGTAAGTGACGAAATGACGTCAGATCACCGAAATATGATGTGATTCATAAGTAAAGGTCACGAGCTTTGTTCGTCGGGCCGTTTTGATTGGGATAGGGTTTTTAAATTGCTATAAAAACACAAAAAAACTATAATAAACTGGAAAAAAGATCATTTTGTAGAAATTTTGGAAAATGAACTAAAGCGTGATTATTATAGAACACGCAATTCTAGAAACAAAGCAGCTGAAGAAATCCTCATATGATATTTCAATAAATTGATATGATTTTTCAAAAACTTTTCTAAATTAACAATAGTTAATTTTTAAGTGACGAAATGATGTCGGATCACGGAAATGAGAGGTGATTCATGAGCAAACCTCAAGAGATTTGTTCTTCATGCCGTTTTGTTTGGGATAGTGTGTTTAATTGGCTATTAAAACTCGAAAAACCTTAATAAATCTGGAAAAACGATCATTTTGTAGAAAATTTGGAAAATGAATTAAAACTTAATTATAATAGAACCCGCAGTTCCAGAAATAATGCAACTGACGGAATCCTTATTTGATGTTTCAATAAATTGATATGAATTTTCTAAAACTTATCTAAAATAGCAAAATTTCATATTTAAGTGACAAAATGACGTCGGATCACCGAAATCTAATGTGATTCATAAGTAAAGCTCATGAGCCTTGTTCGTCGGGCTGTTTTGATTGGGATAGGTTTTTAAAACTGCTATGAAAACACAAAAAAACCTTAATAAACATGGAAAAATAATCATTTTGCAGAAAAAAATGGAAAATGAATTAAAACATAATTATAATAGAAATCGCAGTTCCACAAACAACGCAACTGACGGAATCGTCATCTCATGTTTCAATTCATTGATATGAATTTTCTAAAACTTTCGTAATATGGCAAAATTTCATTTTTAAGTGACGAAATGACGTCGATCACTGGACATTCATGAGCGTAGCTCATCATCTTTGTTCGTAGGGCCGTTTTGATTGGGACAGGGTTTTTATATTGCTGTTAAAAGTCAAAAAACCTTAACAAACCTGGAAAACGATTATTTTGCAGAAAAAATAAAAAATGAGTCAAAACCTAATTATAATAGAACTCGCTATTCCTGAAACAATTACTGATATAAACATCATCTTATGTTTCTATGAATTGATATTAATTTTCTAAAACTTTTCTGAAATAGCAAACTTTCCTTTTTAAGTGACGAAACGACGTCGGATCACCGAATTGTGTTGTTTCTCGTGAGCGAAGCTCATGGATTTTGTTCGTCAAGCCGTTTTGCTTGGTATAGGGTTTTGAAACTCCTGTGAAAATACGGAAAACCTTAATAAACCTGGAAAAACGATCATTTGGTAGAAAATTTGGAAAATTAATTAAAACCTAATTATAATAGAACACGCAATTCAAGAAACAACGCAACTGACGGAATCTTCATCTTGTGTTTCAACAAATTGATATGAATTTTCTAAAACTATCGTAAAATAGCAAAAATTAACTTTATGTGACGAAACAACGTCAGATGACCGAAATGTGATGCGATTCATGAGCAAAGCTGAAGAGATTTGTTCGTTAGGCCATTTTGATTGGGATAGGGTTATTAAATGGCTATTAAAACTAAAAAAACCTTAACAAACGTGGAAAAATGACCGTTTAGTAGAAATTTTGGAAAATGAATTAAAACCTAATTATAATAGAACTTGCATTTCCAGAAACAATGCAACTGACGGATTCCTAAAGTGATGCTTCTCTGAATTGATACGAATTTTCTTCAACTTTCCCTAAATATCAATATTTCATTTTTAAGTGTCGAAAAGACGTCCGATCACTTAATCTGCCGTGATTCATTGGTGGAGCTCGTGAGTTTAGTCCGTCGGTCATTTTTGCATGGAATGGTGTTTTTAACGTGCTATTAAAACTCAAAAAACCTTAGTAAACATGAAAAACAATCATTTTGTAGAAGAAATAAAAAATGAGTTAAAACGTAATTATAATCGAACTTGCAAATCTAGAAGAAACGCCACTGACGAAATCCTCATCTCATGTTCCAATCAATTGATATGAATTTCATTACACTTTCCTAAAATACCAAAAGTTAATTTTTAAGTGACAAAAACACATTAGATCACCAAAATCTTACGTGATTCATGAGTTAAGCTCATGAGATTATTTCGTCGCATTGTTTTGCTTGGGTTGGGGTTTTAAACGTGCTATATAACTCAAAAAATCTTAATTAAACTGGAAAAACGATCATTTTGTAGAAAAAAATAGAAAAATGGGTTAAAACCTAATTATAGTAGAACTCGCATTCTAGAAACAATGCAATTGACGGAATCCTCATCTGATGTTTTTATGAACTGATATGAATTAAAAAAAATCCTAAAATAGCAAAAAATCAATTCTAAGTGTCAAAAAGACGTCAGATCACCAAAATAATCGTGATTCATGAGCTATGTCTATGTGTTTAGTTCGTCGGTCTGTCTTGATTGGGATGGGGTTCTTAACGTGTTTTAAAACTCAAAAAACCTTAATAAACCTGGAAAAACGATCATTTTGCAGAAAAAATAGAAAATGGGTTAAAACCTAATTTTAATAGAACTCGCATTTCCAGAAACAATGCAATCGATGGAATGCTCATCTAATGTTTTTATGATTGATATGTATTTTCTTAAACTTTCCTAAAATCGAAATTTTTCATTTTTAAGTGACTAAACGAAGTTGAATCACTGAAATCTGACGTGATTCATGCGATTTGCTCATGAGTTTTGTTCGTCTGTGTGTTTTACTTGGCATAGGGTTACTAACGTGCTATTCAAACTCAAAAATCCTTACTAAGCGTGGATAAACGATCATTTTGTTCAAAAAATAGAAAATGAGTGAATACGTAATTATAATAGAACTCGCAATTCCAAAAACAACTCAACTGATAGGATCCTCATCTAATGTTTCAATGGATATTTTCTAAAAATTTCCTAAAATAGCAAAATTTCATTTTTATGTAACGTAACAAAGTCGGATCACCGAAATTTGGCGTGATTCATAATACTGATACCAATACGGATACTAATACCGGTGCTGCTATTGGTACTAATGATAATGTTGATCCTGACACTGATACTGATACTGATACTTATATTGATACTATTATTGATACTGATGTTGATATTGATACTGTCACTGATACCGATACTGATATTGGTACTGATACTGATACTGTTACTGGTACTGGTGCTGGTGCTGGTGCTGGTGCTGGTGCTGGAGCTAGTGTTGTTGGTGCTGGTCCTTGTCCTAGTGCCGGTGTTGGTCCTGGTGCTTGTCTTGGTGCTTGTACTAGTACTGATACTGATACTGATACTGATACTGACACTTATACTGATATTGATACTGATATTGATACTGATACTGATACCGATACTTATACTGATACTGATACTGGTTTTACCATATTACGATGGTTAATCTAAGTCAGTATCACCACCTCATTTATGAATATCTCTATTTCGCTCTCATCCAATTTTATGGATTTGTTTATTGGAACAACACGTTCATCGCTCATAACCCTTTGTAAACTGTTCCGTAACCTCCTCGGTTAAGGATGCGTTCTTTTGAATAATTATCGGTGGCCTTCTCAAGCTCTTCGGTTGAAAATATTTTGACTAATTCCATACCATATGTCAGTAGAAAGTTTCTGCTTGAATAACAAACCACCATTGTGCTGGAAAAATCTCTCTTAGTTTATTGAGTCTCCTCTTCTAGATGCTAAAGTATATCCATGTAATGTCGATTATCACAATCACAAAGCCTAAACTGATACCTCAAAATTCAGATTTAAAATTATAATATTTGATCTTTATCTTCATCCAACATAAATAAATAAAATCATTGAATTTCATCGTTCACAAGTATCAGAAGAATTAGTGCATATGGCCTTTGGTGCACATGGATTATTCTCACATTCGTTTATGTCAGAAATTCAGAAATGAACATCATAATAATCCTCTTATCCAAACAGATAAACAATTTCTCACGTGTGTGGTGTGTAAAAATCCAAAAGAAAACTAACCTGTGCAGCTGGGTTCGAGATACGGATTGCCCTCATATCCTTGGAAGCATATACAGTTATATCCATTAACACTGGTGGTGGAGTCGATGTAGTAACTATTCTTGTGACATGCAAAATCATCGAATTTCCAATCTTCATCACAATGATTCATTCTTGAAAAGTGACATCATCGAGATCAGGAGAATGCAAGTCTATGTACCCTACGCAGCAAGAAAGGCATAACCACAAGGGTTAAAGGACCACACTTTAACGTGTTTATTAATGTTGTCTAGAGAAGCCGAAAAACTCGTTAGTCCGTTTGGTATTGAGGCCTGGCAACAACCAGTACCATTGTAATAACCATCGATAATCTTCTCTTTCGAATACCAAGTGGAAACGAATGCATTGGTCGAATTAGGACCCTCAACTCTGAATAGTAGTGCAGTATCATCACATCCGTAAATTTTCAACTTATTTGCATCATATATGCTATAATGTTGTTATAACTTAGTGTCATTGACTACGTCTTGCCTGGTCACGTTGCCTATTTTGTTCTAACACGTGGCAGCTATCCGTTTCTTTAACCTGAACCTGTTATATCAGTAACTTCAATACCAAATGCTCCACAGTAACTTGAATACCAAATGCTCCAGTAAAGGGCTTTGGAGTGTCGAAAGACTTATTGTAGTAGATGTCGAATGAAGGGTGTATAGAGCACCCTGAGTTAGTGCCAATGCCGAATGGATAGGGAACGGTTAGATACCCACATTTGCTTTCGCGGAATGGCTTTGCTATGTAGACGCCTTTTGTGATGGTTGATGGAGGTCTCCTTGTGCAGGTTAGATTGGAAACCGCCACTACGTATTCGACCGTTACGAGATGGAAGAGAAGATAAATAGAAGAATGTTTGTTATTACCATTGTTGGTGATATTTTTTTTGTGAATATTGTTGGTTGCTGGTGATTTTAAGCTCAGCTAATGTGCAACCACAATATTGATTCTCTTCGTACTTGGTATCATGTTACATTAGTTGGAACGTATTAAAATATAATTGGCATGATAGATGCCAATTGAAATATAATATCGGAGGAGTTTGTAAGGATAGCATGATTGGATGGTTGAAGTTCAGCAAGTTGCATTTAGGGCACTGTCAAACTAAACCTCAATAATATGAGTATTAATATTTGCAGCATTTTAGTTAAATGGTAACCCCACACGTTGGCTAGATTGTCAACCATCTGTATGTTTCTATTTTCATCAATACTCTTGGTTTGTCACCTTACATCTCTAAATATTTAATACGAGTTTTGCTCGACAGCCTTCTCTCTCTCTCTCTCTCTCTCTCTCTCTCTCTCTCTCTCTCTCTCTCTCTCTCTCTCTCTCTCTCTCTCTCTCTCTCTCTCTCTCTCTCTCTCTCTCTCTCTCTCTCTCTCTCTCTCTCTCTCTCTCTCTCTCTCTCTCTCTCTCTCTCTCTCTCTCTTTCTATATATATATATATATATATATGGCAAAGTTCACTTTGCGCCCTTTAATTATGGGGTGTGTCGCAAACACACCCCTCAATAACAAAACGTATAAAATATCCCCTCGTGTTTGTATTTCATTTAAATATGCTGACATTACTTATTAACTTTCTTGTTGCCTTTTTCTTTGGAAATTTTATCCCTATTGTATAGGGTTCAAAGCTTATATGTGTATTATTTTTTTACCTTTATTTTTCTTCATTTTTTTCATTTAAAATTAATTCATTTTTTTCTTAACCTCACTAATATATCCAACTCTTGTTGTAATCATGAGCTCAATTTCATATAGCAATCCTAAACAACCCACATTAGCAACTAGATACCTATTTTCTTTAATTAAATCAAACATCTCAAAATTGGACATTAAATCATGATAAACATCTCACTCAATATTGTAATTCAAACCCCCAACATATTCAAACTCCGTAAAGGCTTCCACAATGCATTTTAATTACGAAAAAAATGACATGCCATTATAACCTACAAAAAAATTGCTCAAGATTATAAAATATTAAAATAAGCTTAAAAATTGCTTAAATAGTCATCCAAGTATCGTTTGCAAGATGAGTTATGTTGGAAAAAAATGAACAAGATGTGACTTTAATTAACATTTTTTTAATTTTCACTGAAATATTTCAAATTACTATGGCTCACATATGTAAATTGTTTGATATTTGGTCGCTAGGGGTATAAGTTGTGAGTTCTATAAAAGTTTGGTGTCTGGTAGAAGAATATAATGCATCTTAATTTTTAGAGTTAACAATTTTCTCATTTATGCATTCTACATCTGTTTCTGTTTCAATTGTTACACTTCGCACTGCTGCTTTCTCACATGAAACTTGGTCCGGGCCTTGGAAGATGTGGCTAAATCAATTACATGTATGATTGCATCTGGATCTTGTCTAACTGACTTCGTCTTTAAAGGTATCCACATCATCCTGTAACTTCTTAACTTTCAAATTGTTATAATTTATTTTGGATATATCGAATTTGTTGGATAGTTGATTATATGTAACAACTTTCCTTGGAGGTTTCTGCTCTTTGCTGCTCTTTTTTTAAGAACCTTAGTTTTGGAGAGATGCTAATTTCTTCCAGTAACTTTGGATGACCTATAAATAATCATCCGATCGATCAATATGTGATTCAACATTAAAATATGAGTATTGATGTTCTATGAAGGCATGTTATGAATGGATGTTGTATGCGTCATAATAAAGATCAAAATGCCTCGGTATGTGTTGCATAACACACTTTCATGCTTTTATATATCCATTGCTACTTTAATTGGTCCTTCAATTTAATAAAATCAAATTGAAGGGTATTATTAAGGAAATTTAGGGAAGGTAAACACACACAAAGAATAGCCTCATCATGCTCAATACAATAAGAGAATATATATACAATATTAATTTTTCTTCATACATAAGAAAACTATTGATTGTTTCCCGAATCTTTGGGTATGCAAGTTACTTAACAATGAGTTATTTTAACTCCTATAACATAAAAATTAGGAAAATTATGTATACACGAAGAATAATATGGGGAAACATGAATTAAGAAAGAGCCTGATAGGAAACACCATAGCGCATAAATAACTTATATGCTACTTTCGATTAACGAGGAGTATTGATTGCATGAAACAAATCACTCTCCAAATTGTACTGCCGAAATGTGAAATCAGGATATACTGGAACTGGATATAGATCAGGTTGTTGCTCACTTGTTGCTCCCATGTTTCCATCAAGGATTTGTTCTTCTTTTTTGTGGGACTGTATATTATACTTTCTCAACCTTTCCAATTCCATTGTCACTTCTTTCATTGTTGGTCTTTCTTCTCCTTTTGACTCAAGACATCTCTTAACAACCTCACCCATTGCACCGATTTGCTCCAAACTCCCTTCCCTCATAATTTTTGGCTCAATTATTTGGAACAACCGATTTTCCTTCACACATGCAACAAAGTAATTAGCCAGGTTAATCTCTTCTTCACTCTTTTCAGTAGACACAGGTTTTCTACCTGTTACAAGCTCAGCCAACACCACCCCAAAGCTATATACATCACTTTTTTCAGTCAGTTGGCTTGTACGGAAATACTCAGGATCAAGATAACCAAAGGTTCCCTGTACAAGAGTAGTTGCTCGTGTTCGATCAATAGGAATGAGTCTTGAAGCTCCAAAATCTGCTATTTTTGCAGTGTAAGACTCATCTAGTAATATATTAGGAGATTTAACATCTCTATGGATAATCGGCATTCCAGCTGAAGAATGAAGATAGGCAAGTGCACCAGCAGCCTCTGAGGCAATCCTCAACCGGTTTTCCCAGGAAAACCATGTCATTTCCTCACTATTATGAATATAGTGAAATAGGGTACCATTTGAGATATATTCATATACTAATAAAGGTACCTCAGTTTCCAAACAACATCCCATTAGTTTTACCACATTTCTGTGGTTAACCTGAGTCAGAATAACCATCTCATTGATGAATATCTCTATTTGGCTCTCGTCCAATTTTATGGATTTCTTGATTGCAACAACACGTTCGTCACTTAGTATCCCTTTGTAAACTGTTCCATAACCACCTCGACCGATTATTCGATCCTCAGAATAATTGTTGGTAGCCTTCTCAAGCACTTGAGCAGAAAATACTTTAGCTGATTCCATACCACCCTTCTCAGAAGACAATTGCTTCTTCAATAACAAACCACCATTTTGGTGGAAAAACTTCTGTCGTAGTTTCATGAGTTTCCTATTTTTGATGGCAAAGTATATCCATGTAATGCCAATTATCACAGTCACGATGCCTAACCCAATACCTGAAAATTGAAATTTTGAAATCCTAATATTTGATCTTTATACACATCCAACGCAATTGAAAACAAAGAATAAAGAGATTGAATTGAAGTTTATCAATCACAAGTACCTGATGACAACTTCATAGCTGAGATGGATCTTTTATGTTTAAAGCAGCCACTGCCATTTTTTGTGCCATCACCCATGAGGCCATGAGGACACGAACAATTATAACTACCAGGAGAATTAGTGCATGAGGCAATTGGTACACATGGACTATTTTCACATTCGTTTGTGTCTGAAATTGAGAAATGAACATTATAATAATCTGTTTGTCAAAACATCAAAATAGATAAATAATTTATAGCTAGCCTAATAAATTACGTGTGGTGTAAAAAGACAAAAGAAAACTAACCTGTGCAGCCTGGTTCGAGATATGGATTGCCCTCATATCCCTGAAAGCATATGCAGTTATATCCATTAACACTGGTGGTGGAGTCGACGCAGGTACTGTTCTTGTGACATGCAAAATCATCAAATTTTCGAGCTTCATCACAAGTTTCATTCTGAATCACCCAATCGATAACTATTGGGACATTCTCAATGATTCGTTCTTCAAAAGTGATGTCATCGAGGTTAGAGGAATGAAATGTAAAGGTATCCTGCTCTGCAAGAAAGGCATAACCACAACGGCTAAAGGACCACACATTAATGTGTTTATGAATGCTGCTTAGAGAGGCATAAAGTCTTTTTAGACCCTTTGATATTGAGGTCTGGCAACAGCCGGTACCATTGCAATAACCATCAAGAATTTGCTCTCTTGAAGTACAAGTGGAAACGCACTCATTGGTCGAATTAGCATCGTCAAGCCCGAATAGTAGGGCAATATCATCACACCCGACAATTGTGAACTTGTTTGCATCAGATATGCTAAAAGGTGGCTGTATCTGGATGTCTTCGAATAGATCATGTCTGGTTACATCGCCTATTTTGTTGTAACAGGTGGCAACCATGTGGTTCTTGATCCTGATTTTTGAATCTGTTATATCAGCAACTTCAACCCCCAATATTCCACTGAAGGGCTTTGGAGGGTTGAAATCATGATCGCAGTTGATATCAAATGAAGGGTGTATTGAACATTTTGAGCCTATGCCGAATGGATAAGGAACAACTAAATTCCCACACTTGCTTTTGCAGCCTGGCTTTGTTATGTTGGCGCCTTTTGTGATAGTTGATGGAGGTCTTCTAGTGCTGGTTTGATTGGAAACTACCACTGCATATTTGACCGATACGAAATGAAATAGAAGAGAGAATAGAAGAATTTTTGTTAACATTGTCGGTGTGCTATAATGCATTCAAAAAAGTGGGGGTTGCTGGTGATTTAATTTTGAGCTAGCTAATATGCAACAACAATATTGATTGTCTTCAATCTTCATACTAGGCATCACGTTACATTAGTCAGAGCATATAAAAATATAATTGGCACGATAGCTGCAAGTTGAAGTGTATTTATAATATAATATCAAAGGAGTTTGTAAGAATAACATAAACTAATTGTTGAAGCAGTTGTATTTAGGACACTGTCAAACTAAACCTCAATAATATGAGTATTAATATTTGCACAATTTTAATTAAATAATTACCCCTCACGTCATGCAAGATTGTCAACCATCTCTAATTTTTTTGTTTTCACCAGTACTCTTAGTTGTCAGCTTACATATCTAAATATTTACAAGAAATTTGTTTGAGTTGGTGAAATAAAAGACTAAAGAAAATTTAGTAAATATTTTTTATGGAATTAGAAAAAAACTAATTTTTTGTAAGAAAAATAATTAGGAAAGAAGAAATTATTTTAAATTTTTAAATTTTGATATAGAATAATTTCCACACATTTTCTTCAAAAATTATCATGGAAACTAGAGAAAATATATGGAGTTTTTAGCAAGCGGTACCCCTGTGATAAGTCTAATTATCGGAAAAGTCCTTGTGTTAAAAATATTAGCATTTACCCCCTACAAAATTTAGTCAAACAGATGCAATCCCCTAATCCATGATCGTGCAACACACTCGCCAGTTATGCGACTAAGAGTGTGTTTTCAGCCTGAAAAGATATAAATAGCCTCTAAATCAGAAATTTCAAAAATTATATATTCACCCCAGAATTTTTGTAACACACATATGAAGTTTTCATTTTTTAATTCAGTCCCTCATAGTTTCAGTAAACCCCTCTCTCCGATTGAAACTCAAACACACTATCATTTTCTCGTCTGCTCCGTTCATGGCCGGAAACCATTATCCGGACTTCGCCATCGTTAACCACTCCTCCCCTCCCTTGTTTATTTAAATATATTTGATTTACATTTCATACACACACACACACACACACATATATATATATATATATATATATATATATATATATATATATATATATATATATATATATATATATATATATATATATATATATATATATATATATATATATATATATATATATATATATATATATATGTATTATAATTACGAAATAAGGAAATAATATAATACTTATAAAACTAAAAATAACTATGTTACATAATTCGGTACAATTAAATTACTTATAGAATTGTTTAAAAAAATACAAAATAAAGTTTTATAACATAAATTAATTAATATTAGATCTTTAAGATTTATTTATATTTAATACATATTTTATTTCATAAAAGTCCAACTAAAAGAACTAAAAATTAAAATTTATTAAAAGATATAAAATAAAAATAAATATTCAGAAATACAAACATAAAAAATTGGCTTTTGTGTATATATTTTTGGGTGTGGGGTTTTATGCGTTTATATATTTTAGGGGTACTAGGCAGGTGCACGTGCGTTGCACGTGTCGTAATTATTTTACTGTATATTTGCTATTTTTACTTTATGCTTGACACATATTCAGAAAAAAATATATTATTATATATATTTAATTTGTCTAAATTATGTTTTGAGACAAGTTAAACCTTTTTCATTATATATAATAGAACATGTGTTATTCATGTAAGCAATTTTGCAATATTCTTAAATCATTGTTTTTCATCTTCATAGTTTAATTTGTTGTTTTTAAGTTTTTAACAGTTAAATTATGTTTGAAGGAAATAGACTCTTTTGAAATGTTTGGGGATTCATTTTTTTGAAAAGCCTAACTTGATATGTTTTGGGTGAGAGTTGGAAGAAAATGAGAGAACCAAACATTGTGTGACAATCAAGATCAGTATGTACCATAAATTAATTACATGTGTTTTTTAAATAAGTACAATAAACTACTATTATCACTTTTTATTTAGTTATGTAATTTGATTATCATGATACAATAGTCATTTTTTTACAGTGAGCTCGTATGAATCCACATGAAATAGATGATAGACCCCATTAATAGATGTATTTCATCTTCTACATCAACATAAGTAAAAAAAACAATAAATAAAAAAATCAGACAAACGATAATATACACAAAAAAAAAAAAAAAATCGACAAATAACTATGTACACGGGGAATATTTTTCTCTTCCTTATGCCTCTTCTATACTGAATGATGCATGGTGAGAATGACATACTATAGTGTGTATGTATATTGTAAGCGATTATGTTTATGGGATAAATTAGTCTAATCTATGCCAAAAGTTGTGAATTTAATCAAGTTATTTTTCATCTTTGATATACATATAACGACAAATATATGATATATATGTGTTCATTGGTATGGATTTATACATATGTATAGTATAATATAGTCTAGTGAAGTACATCAACGTAACATGAAACAAAACTAATGAATTTTGTGGGCAAATTGTTTTCTTACTAAGGAATTAATGATCATTTTCCATTTTGTGTACAATGAATATATATATATATATATATATATATATATATATATATATATATATATATATATATATATATATATATAAAAATAAAAATAAAAAATCTTTTGTCAATAATCTAGCTTACAAAAATAAATTGTTGAAAATAAAAAAATATTTATTGTCCGTTTGGCAAAATTTATTTTAGACAACTCAATAATCTAGCTCTGAATAATCCAATGAAACCATAGGGGTGTGCCATTTGAAGGAAACCATAGGGGTGTGCCCGGGTCGATTCGGTTAGATTTTTGGCTAAAAGCGAACATGAATCGAATATATCGTTTTTTGTAAAATTAGAAACCATATATGTCTGTTTTTCATCGGTGCGGTTTCTTTTGGTTTAGGTTCGCGGTTTTTTCGGTTCTGTTTCGGTTATTTTTCGGTTCAAGCGTACTATATATTCAAGTTATACAAATAAAAAAATCGAATTACAATTACTTTCACAACCAACGAATGCAATGGAAATATAAAAATTTTAATCCCATAGGACTTAATTTAGATGATGTATTATGCTTCATTTTTTTACTACTTTCATCAACCACATTATTAAAATCATGAACTCGAGTAAAATTTAGTTACTAAATAAATAAAATACAATGTTTCAATTTATGAACAAATGTTTAGTATGAGGCGAGTAAAATTTAGTTACTAAATAAATAAAATACAATGTCTCAATTTATGAACAAATGTTTAGTATGAGGCAAGTAATTGAAAGATACAAAGTAAAATTTAGGATAAAATAATACATATAATACATAAATGAAGTCATTTTATAGTTTGGTTCGGTTCGGTCATTTACCCTTTCCACCATACCGAACCGAATAATTCGGTATTTGAAGAGTAAAAAACCGTACATATGGTTTGCTATTCGGTACGGTTTAAAACGGCTCACTTTTTCATTTTTTCGGTTCGGTTTTTCAGTTCGTTTGCTCACCCCTAGGAAACAATACATATTGAATATTTTGTCTATTTTTGTACACATCAACTTGGTGGTCGGTATACAAAACTAACCTTCAAAGTAAACAATTCTCGGCGAAAAATGTATTAAAAAAAAAAAAAAAAAAAAAACAAACAAACAAACAAACAAACAAACAAACCCCATGGTTTTCATCTCTACATAAAATGGCAGAGGAAAAAAACATTGTATCGAGTAAAGACACTATAAGAAACCGACATCTGATCCTGTTGTTTAATAATTTTCAACAAAGTTAAGGAATTATAATGTTCAATAAAATAGTTTTATTTGAAATAATAATATTATATATACACAATGTCTAAATATGAATACAAACATAGTACTTGAAATATAAGAAACACAAGTAAGTACGTTATCAAATACTTAAACTTGTATCAATTAACCAACCACACATAATGAATATTAAGATGATGAACTTACATCTCAAGAAGTTGTGCCCCCTTATGTGACCTCGAGCAGGAAATAGACAAAAAATAGTAAACAATGCCAATAGGCAGTGTTTTTCTGAATCTTCTTTATATGATTAGTTATACAAATCTAGGTGATATAAGTAGATTAATATAAATAAATGCATATACGGATTTCTTGCTTAGTAATGACCCTCACCATTTAGAATACACTCTTTGCAATTACAACATGGACATTCTTATTATTCCCAATTGTTTACAAAATAATAATAGCATCACAAACTTAGAAGATTTTTCAACATAAAACTGGAGAATATGTATTCAGTTTGTGGATATTTAAATATTGTATGGAAACATCCATATGAATGTGATCATTTTGTTTGCCTTTATTATGTAGTGACTGCTTCACATTAAATTTTGTATAAAATTTTAAGACCTTTGAACTTCTTGTATTAACCAAGGGCCAATGAAGATGGCTGCACCTGTAATAAAACATATGATGGTGTAGTTAATAGTACAATATATTCGTATGAGGAATTCAAGAATTCAACTAAACCGTTACAACTTTATTTGATGTATTAATTCGTAGTATACTTAAATTATTTTAACTCAACGTCCATTTAATTAACTAAAAACCTTAAATCAAAATTATAATTAATATTTTTTACTATGCAATATTACCATATTATCCTAAAAATATAACATGTGTAAGGGGTAAATTAGGAACTACCAAAAATGGAAGAAACCTTCCCTAACATTCACACTTTTATAAGTAGTATAGATTAGTCGTTTCATTACATTCAACGGATTTGATATGGATAAGGGGGTGGTAGGCTAAGAAAGTCCATTATAGGGGGTATACGATATTTTTTTAATATAGGGGCTTTTTTCGATAGTTAAACGCTTCACATGGGATGTATGCAATTAACTCGAAATATTTGCTAGAATGATAGTGAATGATGAGAAATTGACTGAGTAATTGTGTTGATTTTTTCGGATTGTTTTGATGCATTTCTAGATTTTTTTTAATTTTGTTTTGCCACAAAAAACATTAAACAGCGACTGTTAAATGGGTAAGCCCAAAGCCAAGTGTTTAGAGCCTGTATAAAGCGAAACTTCATCTTGAGAAATCTAACAGGAAACTTCATCTAGATCTTGGAATTATTAAATCGATCCAACAGATTCTAGCCCTACAAAATTAGAGCCAATAATTTGGAATTCGTTTTAAAATAAATTCATCTAAATAAAGTTGAAGGTTGCATTTGGAATCAAGGAATTGGATTGAGGATGAATTTCAAATCACTACACGTAGAGTGGATTTAAAGTCCACCGCAATTGTTAAAAAAAAGAACTAGATCAAAATAAAGAGTTAAGGATAAAAAATTCATAGGTAACCTTTTCATGATTTCTTATTATGCAAGGAGTTGGTTGAAATAATTGATGATTGTGAAGCTTCAAAATTGCATCCCATAAATTTTATCGCATAAAGCAAAAAACTAATAATCAGTAGAGTTCATACAACCAAGAAGTTCAATATACCTATAGAATGTGACGCATACAGTAATATTATTGTTTCTTCTTTAGAGAAGAAAACGGATTGTTTGCCTGCTCCAATTTGGATATGCAAGTTGATTAAAGAAGAGTTATCTTAACTCTTCTAACACACAAATTATGAACATGAGAAGAATAATAGGAAAAACCTTGTTTCGTTCCATTTAGCGAGGGCTACTAATTGCACTGATCAAGCTGTTGTCCAATCCATTTATACTGGATATAGATCAGGGTGCTGCTCACTGGTTAATCTCATGTTTCTATCAGGTATTATCTCTTCTTGTTTGTGGGACTGTAAATTATACTTTCTTAACCCCTCCAGTTCCATCATCACTTCTTTCATAGTTGGCCTTTCTTCACCTTTTAACTCGAGACATCTTTTAACAATCGCAGCCACTGCGCTAATTTGCTCCAAACTCCCTTCCTTTAAAATTCTTGGCTCAATAATTTGGAACAGGCGATTTTTTGTCACGAACATTACAAAGTAAGTAGATAGGTTCATCTCTTCTTCACTCTTTTGAATACACAGAGGTTTTCTCCCCGTGAGGAGCTCAGCCAAGACCACTCCGAAGCTATAAACATCACTTTTCTCTCTCAATTGGCTTGTTTGGAAATACTCGGGATCAAGATAACCCAGAGTTCCCTGTACAAGAGTGGTCACTTGTGTCCGATCAATAGGGATGAGTCTTGAAGCTCCAAAATCTGCTATTTTTGCAGTATAATACTCATCCAACAATATGTTGGCAGACTTAACATCTCTATGAATAATAGGCATTGCTGCTGAAGAGTGAAGATAGGCAAGTGCACTGGCAGCCTCTGTAGCAATCCTCAGCCGATTTTCCCAAGAAAACCAGGGCATGTCCCCACTGTTTTGGATATGGTAAAATAGGGTATTGTTTGAGACATATTCATATACTAACAAAGGTACTTCAGTTTCCAAACAACATCCCAATAATTTGACTACATTTCTGTGGTTAACCTGAGTCAAAATAACCACCTCATTGATGAAAACCTCTATTTGGCTATGATCCATTATTATGGATTTCTTGATTGCAACAATACGTTTATCTCTCAGTATCCCCCTGTAAACTGTTCCATAACCCCCTCGGCCGAGGATGCGATCATTGGAATAGTTGTTGGTGGCCTTCTCAAGCTCTTTTGCAGAAAATATTTTAGTTGATTCTATAGTAGTCTCATTAGAAGAAAGTTGTTGCTTCAATAAGAAACCACCATTTTGCTCGAAAAACTTTTCTCGTAGTTTCATGAGGTTCCTCTTCTGGATGATGAAGTATAACCAATTAATGCCGATTATCAAAACCAAGAAGCCTAAACCGAAACCTGAAAATTCACATTTAAGAATCCTAGATGTTAAACCAAAGTTACCACCTTATGGTTCCTAACAGCTGTAAACATTAATTTGCTTAATACTTGAAATCTATCTTCACGTAACATAGCCAAAAGAAAGGATAAAGACATTGAATTTATCATTTATATGTACCTATTGATAACTTTAGCGCTGATATGGGTTTCTTATGTTTATAGCAGCCAGTGCCATGTTTGGTGCCATCACCCGTGAGGCCATCAGGACACAAACAATTATAACTACCAGGTGAATTAGTGCATGTGGAATTTGCTACACATGGACTATTCTCACATTCATTTGTGTCTGAAAATAAGAAATAAACATCATAATAGTAAGCTTATCTAGATAACTATGGTAAGCCGTAAGTGTAGTGTAAAATACAAAAGAAGTACTAACCTGTGCAGCCTGGGTCGAGATATGGATGGCCCTCATATCCACCCAAGCAGCTGCAATGATACCCACCAAGACCTGTGTCAGAATCAATGCAATAAGTATTCTTCTGACATGCATAATCACTCGAGTTTTGTGAGTGACCGCATGTTTTATTCCCAATCACCCAATCTAGGAGTATCGGGACATTTTGGATGGTTCTGTTTGTAAAGGTTTTGTCCATGAGGTCAGATGAATGAAATGCGTATGTGTTTTGCTCTGCTAGAAAGGCATAACCACAAGGGTCAAAGGACCACACATTAGTGTGATTGTTGAAGGTTCCAAGGGCAGCTTCGAAACGTTGTAGTCCCTTTGGTATTGAGATTTGGCAACAACCTATACCAGTACAAGAACCATCACGAATATCCTCTTTCGTAGAGCAAAGAGACACACACCCGGTTGAGAAATTAAGCCCTTGAGTTCCCCATAGAATGGCATAATCATCACATCCGATGGTAGTGAACTTATTTGCATTTGAAAAGCTCAAGTATGGAGATAACTCGATTGAGAATGAGGTTACCCTTATCGACTTTCCTAGTTGGTCATAACATCTGTAAGCCAACCAGTTGTTGATCCTCATGTGGGAGTTTGTTACATCAATAACTTCAAGATTTCCTATACCAAGAAAGGACCTTGGAGGGCTGAAAGAAGTGTTGCAGTTGATATCGTATTGAGGATCTATAGAACATCCTGAGTCTATTCCAATTCCAAATGGATATGGAATAGTTAAATTCCCACACTTGCTTTCGCACCCAGGCTTAGCTATGTTACCGCCGTTTGTCATAGTTGTCAAAGGCGTCTTTGTGTTGGTTTCGTTAGAAACCGCCACAAGACATTCGATTAATACGAAATGGAAGAGAAGAGAACACAGAAGAAATTTTGTTAGCATTGTTGCTGATGATTTTGAGCTAATACGCATTCGGACAAGTCAAAACAATGATCTATCTATATATGTTATAAGGGTGTGAGATATAGGAAGATGTAGGGAAACAAATCTTTTTGAACTTTATGAACTTGAGGTAGGAACTATAGGAAGGATTTGTTACATTAATCAGAATTTGTATACAACTCTATGATGCATCATTGGTTAAGACACTGTCAAACTAAACACAATATTTATTTCATGGAAGGATAAGGATTTGTAGTTGGAGCAGTATTTTAATTAAGGACATCCCCTCACATCTCAAAACGAATGTCAACCATCCTGCCCCTTTTTTCCAGCTCTTATTACCATGACTTCACGAAAATAAATCCAGAGTATTTTCGGAAAATATGCTAAATTTGCTAATCGCTTGCATGTGACAATTCGGTGGTAAACGAGCGGAGCCGCTCGTGAGCTCGATGAACCGACTCGGAAAAAGTTCAATCTCGAACTCGAGCTTTTGGACGA
>NW_012193627.1:1304694-1319319 GCF_000504015.1 Erythranthe guttata
ACGTGTTCTGATTTAAGGAATTGGATAAGAACACACTCGGGAGGTGAGATAATTCTCTTTTAGGTCTTAATTTATTTTTTAGTGACACACATAGTGATATAATTTCATCTATGATCATCTACTCTAAACTATTTTTTTCTTTTGAGCCTCTATACAGGTATTTAGGGGGGCAGAGCTTTTGGGACAGCGGGATATATTTTTCAAATGAGAGAAATGCTGTGATCCGTCAAAGGCTCACATTCTTCGCGTGAGTGAAAAAAGCTGTATTCGTACACGCATATGTATGTGTATTATTCCGCGGCGCGTGAGAAATTTGTAGACACACACATACATAGTTGTGTTTCGGGCTAGATTCTGCCACCATATTATGTATGCTCTTTTTTGGTGTTATATAAGTGCACTCATATATATATATATATATATATATATATATATATATATATATATATATATATATATATATATATATATATATATATATATATATATATATATATATATATATATATATATATATATATATATATATATATATATATATATATATGAGTAAATTGCAAATACCACCCCTGTGTAATCCTTAATTGCTAAAAAAGTCCTTGTGTTATAAAAATTAGCAAAAACCCCCCTATGATTAAAAGTCAAAGGCGAAAAAGTCCATTAAAGCTGCTCGTGGTAATCACGCGCGGGTTGTGCGGTTCTTTTTGAACATTTGGGGGTAAAATGACATAAACACCCTTTTATTCATATAAATAAAATATGTATGTTAAATTTGATGTAATTAGAAATAAATCAAATTCAAAGGACCATATAGCAATTTTTAAAATCTTAAATCCTAATCATCTTCGTTCTCCCTATCACCCTCTCAAGTTGGGAAAAAAAAATCCAGGACCTAATTCTCTTCTTCCCCAAAATTTCTGGAACTCAAAACAGCAAAGGCTGCCACGGTCACTACCGCCGCCGGAGCCGCCCCTAATTCTCTCAAATTAGCTTTGTCGAAGCCGGCAGCCTCACGAAACAGTGGAGGAGAAGAGGTATCTGATGCCTCCAGATCCAAACCTCCTCATTGTTTTTCTGTTTTTTACCGTCTTCTCCGTCATGGTTCTAGAGTTTGCAAAAGAAGAAAAGGTTGTGGAACTGGTCAACGGCGCCGCCGCAGAGGAGGCAGGGTCTATGCAATGAATTTTGTGCGTAGTGTGTGTTTCAATCTAGGTTTAATAGTATTTTGAAAAATTACAATTCAGTCACCTAATTAAGTTTCAGAAATTTAGTAAAATTACAATTTGGCCTCTATTATATATTAATTCTAATTTTATGTTATTAATTAAAGGGTATATTTGTCTTTTCAGCTCTGGTCAATGACTAAAATTTTAATAGGTGCGGTGAGCTAATAAAAAAATTAAATAGGGGGGTTTTCGCTAATTTTTATAACACAAGGACTTTTTTAGCAATTGAGGATTACACAGGGGTAGTTTTTACAATTTACTCATATATATATATATATATATATATATATATATATATATATATATATATATATATATATATATATATGTAGAAGTAAGAATTTATTTATAGTATTCTTGTTGATGTATTTGTATTTGAAGGAATAGATATTTTAAAAGGAGTTGTGATGATAACATGATCTAATCGATGAAGCAGTCCATGAAATGGGAAGAGTTGACCTGCTGCGTCGATACTTAAGACAACGTCAACATAAACTTTCTTAAGTTTCATCCTATGCAGAACTGCAACTGGTTTAGTTAACTCCATTTGATCAATTTCATATGCTCCCAATTAATTACTTGAGCTACATAATATTAGGCGGATAACGGATTAATTAAATAGTAATTGCTCTCAAATTTTCTGAGAAAGTCCATAATTGTTTGTTTGTGACTCAAATGGTAGTAACCTACACCATAATTATTGACATCCATAATTGTTTGTCCTTAGATTAAAATACTTCAAATCCTTAGATGTAAACAAAATTAATCATGTTTAGTTTGACAATGTCTTAAGCGACAACCAGTCAAACCCCTCTCTCATTTCATTTTTGGAAGAATTCAATGTCTCCGAATTCGTGTAAAATAATATAACTCGCTACAAAATAAGAGATTTCTTTCAAACAATAAACAAAAACTTGTGTTGAGAAAGATTATGCAGCGGAATATAAATACACATATTTTAAATCATTATCTACTTGATGCGCTTTCATAGGCATAAAAACAGTATTCAAAGAACATAAATGAGAAGCCAATATCTTCTCTTCTAACAATAAATCACAAGTTGATTTCTTCGTAAACAAATTCCTAGACTCTATAGCTTAACAGCTCTCTAGGAATACAAAACCGTATGCAAAAGAATACAAATGAGAAGCCAAGATCTTCTCTTCTAAGAAGAAATCACAAGTTGATTTCTTCGTAAACCAATCCCTACAATCCATGATGATATTGCTTAGCAGCATTCTAGAAATACAAACGAATATTCAAAAGAATAAAAATGATAAGCGAAGATCTTCTCTTCTAAGAAGAAATCATAAGTGGATTTCTTCGTAAACCAATTCATAGACTCTATGATGATATTGCTTAGCAGCACTCTAGGAATACAAACCAGTATACAGTGACATTGAATACAAAAAAGACTCAATTTTGTAATGAGAAATCCATAAAGAAAACATGGTGATGGTAAAGGTGTTCCAACACCCGCAACTCTGTACTCTCAACTCTGCAGAAAAGGTGAGAAATGAACTGAGTTCTTCTCCTATTTATAAAGTCCAAGAAATTAACACACTAGAAGAGATAATGGGTTAGTAGATCAATTGGTTAGTGGATTAATTAAACATGTGCTTAAATAACTACCCACTAAGCTAACAGTAACCGCCCACTAATTCTAGATAATAAATCTGAATTAAAATAATAAATTCAAAAATAATAAAAATTGATTTAAAAAAGTCAAAACAATTAAATTATATTTGACTGAAAAGTCAAATATCCAACAATGTTATTTAAAACAATTTTGAAACTTCAAAATCACTTCCCAATAAATGTTCACACAATTTTTTACAAAATCAAGAAACTGATAATCACCGAAAGTTCTTGCAATAAATAAAGTCCAAATAACCACAATATGTAATATAGTATTATCAAACATGAACACAAATAGTAATAAATCAAGAACCATTGAACACAAAAAACCTCGTGCACTTTGTTTAAACGAAGGCCTATTTCGTGCATGGGACAAAAGATTGTCCGGATTGATCCTTCCAGAGAATTTTAGGTTGTTTCTCACATGTTAATCCCATGTTTTTATCATGGATTATTTCTTCTTGTTCGTGTGAATATAAATCGTACTTTCTCAGCCTCTCCAATTCCATCGTCACTTCTTTCATAGTCGGTCTTTCGTCTCCATGTAACTTTACACATCTCTTAAAAAGCTCACCCACCGCACCAGTTTGCTCCAAACACCCTTCTCTCAAAATTCTCGGCTCGATTATTCGCAAAAGTTGATTTTCCTTCATAGACCCTACAAAGTACATAGCCAGGTTTATATATTTATCACTCTTTGCAATAGACAAAGTTTTTCTGCCTGTGAGGATCTCAACCAAGATGACCCCGAAACTATTAACGTCACTTTTCTCTCTCAGTCAGTATAAAAAAAAATACTCAAAATCAAGATAACCGAAAGTACCCTGAACAAGAGTGATCACTTCTGATTTACCGAAAGACACCAATCTTGAAGCTCCAAAATTTGCTATTTTTGTTGTATAATACTCATCCAACAATATGTCTGGCGACTTAACATCTCTATGGATAATCGGCATTCCTTCTGTGGAATGAAGAGATGCAAGTGCACCGGCTGCCTCTGTGGCAATCCTCAGCCGATTTGCCCAAGAAAATCATGGTATTTCCCCAATGTTGTGGATACGGTGAAATAGGATGTTGTTTGAGATGTATTCATATAATAACAAAGGTATTTTAGTTTCCAAACAACATCCCATTAGTTTGACCACATTTACGTGATTTACCTGAGTCAGAGTAACCACCTCATAGATGGAAGACCTCTATTTGAGTCTGATCCATATTTCTTCACTTCTTGATTGCCACAACACGTTTGTCTCTCATAATTCCTTTGTATACCGTTCTGTAACCTCCTTGTCCAAGGATGCGATCTCTGAATAGTTTTTGGTGGCCTTTTCGAGCTCTTCGGCAGAGAATATTTTTGTTGATTCTTTACTACCCTCGTTGAAAAAAAGAAGTTGCTTCAATAACAATCAACCGTTTTAGTGGAATAATTTCTCTCTTAGTTTCATGAGTTTCCACTACTGGATGGTAAAGTATATCTAAGTAATGTCAATTATCACGGTCAAGAATTCGAATCCGAAACCTGAAAATTCACATTTTGACATCATACATATATTAAACTAAAGTTAACCAAATCGAAGCAATTGGAGTTCATGCGGTATTAGTGTTGTATTAAGCTAATTAAACTAAACTAAAGTGAGGAAGCTGCAATCTTTCCATTGGTTTAATATTTGAAACACAATTAGACAATTGAATTTTATCATTTACAAATACCTTACGCGGACTTCAGCGCCATATTTTGTTTAAAACAGCCATTTCCATCTTTTGTGCCATCCCCATTGAAGCCACGAGGACATTTACATTTATAACCACCATCTTTACTAGTGCATTCTCCTTCTGGGTCAAATGGACTATTCTCACAATAATTTGTGCCTGAAACTCATAAATAAATATCATTATAGTCGGCTCATCAAATTCAATTTTTTTAAATAAATTTGTAACCCAACTAATATCTCAAAAGAACTAACCTTTGCAGCCTGGCTCAAGATATGGATTACCCTCATTTTCATCAAAACAGCTGCATCGATATCCGCCAAGGTTGGTGTTAGGATCAATGCAAGTACTATTCTTTTGACACGCAAAATATTTGGATTTTCCGAGCCTCACTGCAAGTAGTATTCCCAATAACCCAATTCAGGAGTATTGAAACATTCTCGATGGTTCTGTTCATAAAGGTTTCATTATTGAGGTTAGAGAAATGAAATGTGAAGCTATCATGCTCTGCAAGAAAGGCATAACAATTGCAATAACAATAACAATAACAAGAAAAATCGCAATAGCAATAACAATAGGAATAGTATTAGTATTACAGCTGGCATTGACAATTATACTCCACAATGTCAAGAGTTAAGAGTAGAGATTGCATAAAAATATTCATCAAGTTGGAATCAAGTGATTAATTTTACTAGCACAAGAAGTTTATTAGTTATGGCTCTTGTAGCTCATTATGATTTGGAGTTGCACCAAATGGACGTTAAAACCGCTTTTCTGAATGGGGATTTAGATGAAGATATCTATATGGACCAGCCTGAAGGATTTGCAAAACAAGGAAAGGAACACTTGGCTTGTAAATTAAAGAAATCCATATATGGACTTAAACAAGCTTCTAGACAATGGTATATAAAATTCAATGATACCATTACTTCCTTTGGATTTAAGGAAAACACTGTTGATCAGTGTATATATCTAAAGGTCAGTGGGAGCAAGTTTATCTTTTTAGTCTTGTATGTGGATGATATTTTACTAGCAAGTAGTGATCTTGGTTTGCTTCACGCAGTACTAGAAAATCAACTTTTAGTGACGCCTTAAATCGTCATTATAGCAACTTTTTGTGACGCTTTGGTTATTGTGACGCCGTACATAAGCGTCACATAGGTGGCCGTCATAATATCATTTTGTGACGGAATCCGCGTCTCAACAGCCATGCTATGATGACGCCTTCGGGCGTCCCAACTACACGTCTTTTGTGACATTTATAGGCGTCATATTATTACCTTTCAACTTCTATAAATCTCTGTTTTAATGACCCTTACAGCGTCTCAAAATATAGATATAATGACGCTTTTAATTGTCTCAATAAATATATAATGACTCAGCTTTTCAATTCTCATATGCTAATTCATACCATTTTTCACATCTAATCTAATATACAATACAATAATGCTCAACCGTAAACGTAAAATTAAATCATCCACGAACACAAGAAAAATGAAAAACAAAAATAAAAAATTTACGTACACATACACCAAATGTGTTCATCATTGAAGCTATTCATTTCAATGGTTCAAAATAACATAAATATTTGGATAAAAGTATTCCACATTTAATCTAAAAATAAAAAAAAAACCCTTCTTTTAACATTACTGCAATTGAATTGTTGCATCTAGTTCGACTCGCTGGTTAGTTGTAGTGCAACGTCCTTCCATCTCTCACTTTATAAAAATGTAGCAACCTTTTTTAAGAGCCTTTTTTATGATCTGTTCAATAGATGATAGATGAGATTAATGAACAATAACGTAATGAGTAGAATGAATTTATGAAGCACCTGAAAGAAGATCTCTGACATGTTCTAGAGTATAATTGTACTATCTTACAAGACACTCCCTTCATTTCCGTTACTACAAAATTAAAATAAAAAATGATTATTTCATTTTTATAATCGAAAAACTTATTAGAACCGTAAATTAAATGCAAATCAATTGAACTTACAAGATGTACAGAGTAAGGGTGCATAACAAGACCTCATAACAGCATTTTAGATTAAAAAAACATAAAAATAGCCATTACTATATAACATAAATTCAGGCCTAGATGGATAAAATCTATAAAAAGTTACCTGTAGGGATTGACTTAATAGACTCTTGGAGAATTAAACACTATCTTTGTCGGATTCACGAAACCAAATGATGCTTCAACCTGAAATTTGTGTTTATAGTAATAAATTAACCAAACTTTGCATTAAAGGACCTATCAAATTCAATAGGATCATCAGAGGTTAAATATATAATTTGACAACACATTGTCTAAATAAAAAAGCATAAAATTTCAACACTTCACAACTTAGATGCAAGATTTTGATATAAGAACACGTACAGATAAATGTAAGTTACTCTACAAAAACATAAGTACCAGATTATTCATCATTAGTTATAAGCTGTATACATACAAAGTAATAATTTACGATCTTTCTACCGTGGCAAAATTCCATAGCAATGAAACAAAAAGCTCTTCAAAGACATACTAATCAAACCCTCGAAATTTCATATTTTCAACATCAAAGCCTCGGAAAAATCTGCTCACCACAAAGCTAATATTATAAGATAATTTGATTGCAATTGCACTCCAATAAATTCTTGGATTTCAATCCGATTATCCAATCTATTATATCTTTTGGAAAAAAAACAAATTATATTATGACTTATAGGAGAGAGAGAGAGAAAGAGAAAAAGGCTTTACCAGGTTTAAGCTTTCTTCTTTCCATCGAATCAAAAATTCATTCACAAGATGAACAAAAAATCAAAAACATAGAATTCATAGAACCCAATGTCAGGAAGATACAACTTACCGGCCCTTTTTCCCTTGATGCCATCTAAAAAGAACTCACAATCAAAGAAATTGAAAGGTATAAATTAATAGGAAGTACAATCAAATATCACAAAATCAATAAAGTTCCTTGATTGCATCTAAACAGATCTAAAAACCCTAACCCGTTTCCTAGATTCAGCCATAAAAAAACGGCGAACCCTAAAAAATAAGAGAAAAAATATCATTCAGCCCTAAAAATTCATTGACCCCATGAATCATAACATTTACCTGGTTTATGAGAAAAATATTGTCTTTTGAGTTTTCTTTGTCGGATTATCTTTTGTAGCTTGAATGATATGTATACCTTTGTGTGGTTACAACTGTGAAAAGAGACGGAGGGGAAGGGGAAGGGGAAGGGGAACCAAAAAAGTTAGAAAAAAAGTAAGAAAAAATGAAGGATTATGTGAATAAAATATCTTTTAAAAAGGCAAGGTGAAATATCTTTTATGAAATATTTTGGTAAATTACGATATGATATGACGATGTTTTCAAAAGCGTCCTAATATATTTATTTTATGATTTAAAAAATAAAAGAAAAATAAAAACACGGAAGTAACAAGCCCGTATAGTTTAAGGCGTCTTAATAGAATAGTTGTTGAGACGATTTTAAAGGACCGTCATATTAAGGGGTCATTTAGGCGTCACCAAAACCTGTTTTTCTAGTAGTGACGAAACTAAGAATTATCTTTCCAAGAATTTTAAGATGGTTGATATGGGTGAGGCAAATTATGTTATTGGGATAGAGATCTTTAGAGATCGATCTCGAGGATTGTTAGGCTTGTCTCAGAAAGGATATATCAATCGAGTTCTTGAAAGATTTAATATGCAGTTTTGTTCAGCCATTAATGCTCCTATCACGAAAGGTGATAAATTAAATGAAAAGCAATGTCCAAAGAATGATTTGGAAAAGGAGAAAATGAAATTGATTCCATATGCATCAGCAGTTGGAAGTCTGATGTATGCACAGACTTGTACTAGACCAGATATTAGTTATGCAGTGGGAGTACTTGGTAGATATCAAAGTAATCCGGGAATAGATCATTGGAAAGCAGCAAAGAAGGTTATGAGGTATCTTCAAGGAACAAAGGATTACATGCTTACTTACAGAAGATCGGACCAATTAGAGGTTATTGGTTATTCAGACTCCGATTTTGCTGGTTGTGTAGATAGTAGAAAGTCCACATCGGGCTTTGTATTTCTACTAGCTGGTGGACCAATCTCGTGGAAGAGTGTAAAGCAAAGTATTATTGCTTCTTCCACAATGGAGGCTGAGTTTGTAGCATGTTTTGAGGCCTCGAGTCATGCACTGTGGTTGCGAAATTTTATCTTAGGGCTTAAGGCTGTTGACTCAATTGCTAAGCCTTTGAAGATATATTGTGATAACACCGCAGCCGTTTTCTTCTCTAAGAATGGAAAGTATTCAAGTGGATCCAAGCATATGGATCTTAAGTACTTGGTTGTTAAAGAAAGAGTCCAGAAACAACAAGTGTCAATAGAAAATTTAAGTACAACTCTTATGGTTGCTGATCCATTAACCAATGGATTGCCTATAAAGACATATGAGGAACATGTTATTAGAATGGGTCTTTTGAGCAATCCATGATTTAATGAGTTATGATTATGTAATTGACACTTAATTTATTTAATGAAATGTTTCTGTTTTCCTGTTTCCAATTATGTGTGCACATATTATATTTGGATTTAACAGGGTTTGTCCTAACAAGACAAAATTAAAGGGGCTATTATGGATTAGAATAGTAAGGGTTATTAGTGGCGTGATACATAGAAGGGAATATGATGAATGAATCATATAACCGCTATGATTCACATTAATAACTCAAGCTAGTTCTAGTATTAAAGTACTCTATTTACCTATTATGGTAATCACCTTAATTTTATTTTAAAATCGTGATCACGTGTCAAATGTTTTGTATGAAGAACCCACCGAGTCAAATAATTTTTAAAAACTTATTTTTCTTAAACGGTTCAATGGGCCAAGTGGGAGAATGTTAGTTTTATTTTTGTAACGTTTTATTTTAATGGCCCATTAACCTTTGTATTTAATTTATTAATTGTGGGTAATTCAAATCATGGTATTAAGGTGATTTTATGGTAATTGATTTGTAACGTTGAAGGCAGTAAAAGACCATGATGGGTGGGATTTGTCTTCTGCCGTTAAAAATCAATCGTGGCCCTCTTCTCTCGTCTATAAAAGCAGCCACAACTCTTCTCCTCAACCATCAGACGCAATTGAGAATTCCATCACTTACAGAATATTAGTGAGTTGTGATATTAGAGAGATAGAGAGAAGAAGGTGTGCCTACGAATAAAGTTCTCACAAGGAGATTCGAAGGAGGCCTGGCTAGGCTCGGCTTGTAGATTGTTATCGTTCATCGTCTCTATCGAAACCCATGGCGAACGGTATGTCGATAATCCCAATTATGTGTTTATGTTCTTAAGATGAATTTGATTTCAAGATTCTGTGATTAAGGTTTTCCGCATAAAATTAAATAAAAGTCTTTCACAATCCGCACTGCAATTTAAAGACTACTGTAAATAAATACTTAATTAAAAATATATGGACAACTTTCATGATGTTTTCATATGTTCACTAATGAGGGTTCATGAGGAGAAAGTGATTCTGAAATTAACACATGAAAACACCAATGTTTACTATATGTGATGCTTTTAATATTTTAACTTTTGTTCATTGTATTTCGAATGATTTTCCATACTATTTTGTGATCTACAGAAACGTGATTTTATGTTAAACAATACTGCATTGAATTTATTTGCTATAAAAGAAATTCAATATGTTTAATGAATCCACTTTACTTAAGTAGAATACCAACTATTTATAGATACAAATAATCATTTTTTTGGAGTTAGTAATCGGTGGAACTGTCGATCAGATTGAAAATAAATTAGCTTCGTGATATAAAATCGCATCAATTTGCATAACATTTGAAATAAATTATGTGTTATTTAGAGGTTTTTCGAGATAGGAATTTTTTGAACAGAGATTTGAGAAACAGAGAAAAGTCGAGGCAAGAACTTTGTACTCTCTCCTTAAGACAAAATTGGCCCGCTACAGAGTCGAGGCAAGAACTTTGTACTCTCTCCTTAAGACAAAATTGCCTCGCTACAGTGCTTCGGTTTCGGCAATTGTCTACAGTTCCAACCAAAACTTAATTACTTTTAGGCCCAAAACGGACCCAAATCCAAACCAAATATTTCCAAAGTCCATCCATCCAAACATTTCCAAAGTCCATCGGGATCGGGATCGGGATTGGCGGCAAGTGTGTGGCTTGGTACTGAAGCCCATACTTGATTATACCTCTAGCTATCCATTTGACACTATTTAAAGTGTTTTCATTAATGCTCTTTTCGTAATGAGGGATAGGTGACTTTTCACCTCCCACCAAGCCATTTGAGCTCACTTTAGCTCATTGAAGTACTTACTTTCTGCATTTATTTCTCATTCATCCCATATTGGATTTGAGCATTTAAACACACTATAATTATCTACTCGAAGCGTAGATTATGTTTCCATAATTTATTCCTTGAAACAATCACGAAATTTTATTCATTTAAACACACTATGATCACCTCAATTTTTCCAACATTATGATCCTTAAAAAGTAGAAACAATGTGATTTATATTCATAGAGTAAAATTTGAAGTAACAGTCTCATTATTCGAAGAACGAAAAAATGCAACTTTTCACTTGATCATACCCCCTTTTGGGAACTTTTAGAGAAAAACCTCATGGTGAATTTATAATATATTATTAAAATAGTTATATACTTCAAATATAGATATTACTAAATATTTTAAATTTACATGTTAATGATAAGTATATAAAAGGCAATATATAAGATCGAAATCAATAAAATAATTAACTCGACACGTGCAACGCACGTGCATCTTCCTAGTTCATAAAAATGAGTATAAAGTGAAAACATCGAATCCATCTTTATTTTGAGTTTGAGCTAAAGATGATGTGGGGCTCATTAATTCAATCTTATTTAGATTTAGTGGCCAAAATAAATTTTAACCAATAAGTCTAACTTTATATGGATTTGAACTAAATTAATAAACTTAATTAGACTTACATAAAAGCCTTGAGTCAAATATCGAAAGAGTCAATCCTTAATTGGTTATTGAGTTAAAAATTAATTTGTGTACTTAATTTTGACCCATTAATAAAAAAATTAAGTCTAATAAACGGCATAAACTTTATCATCTGAAAATTCCCCAAATTACTTTTAGAAAACCGAATTTGAAATTCAAAATGAACCTCACTTTACTGACCAAACAAAACCTTAAATGAATTTAAAAGAATTCACATATTAGTTCGGTCCCTCAAAATAATTGAAATATTTTAAACGGCCCAAAATCTTAAATCAACTTTTTTATACCTTAAAAATTGCGCTTGCCCCAAATCCAGAAAATCTTACAACTTAAAGGACTGAATTGAAATTTCAAAAGAAAAGATTTTGAGTGAAAACGGACCTGAAATTCAGAAATACTTAAAGTTAGGGTGAAAATATATTTTCTGAAAATATATCACAGTTTTGAGAGAAACTTCAAAAGTGGGGACTGAAATGCACTTTTCGGAAGTTTGAGGGCTCTAATACAGCTTTAACACGATTTCAAATCAACCCCGGCTCAAAATCAGGAATAACCAAAATATGGGCCAAGTTGGAATATTGCTAAATATCTCAAACTTAAATTTAGGTGACCAAATTTGTAATTACAGAAACACTAAATCTGGGACCCAATTGCAATTTCCCAAAAACTCCATTAAAGCCAATTGCCTTCTTCTTAATTCTTAATCTTAATTTAATTCATGAGAATTGATTGAGCCATAAAACCTTACATCCAAACGGAATCAATAAATAACAATATAAGTATATAACAATTTTAAATAATTGAATTCATGTATATCAGATTCCAACATATACTTGCAAGAAAAAAAAAAAAAAACACACAATATATACTCGAAACACATCTTAAATTACGAAAATCTGAAATAAGTTACAAGAGTACATGACCATCAACCATCAACATCATCATCACTCATATCGAAAAAAGTATCCATATTAATATCATCGAATTTTATATCACCGAGATTATCGGGGACAGGTCCCGGGATTACGGACAACCCTGGTGGTAATACCTCATGACACCCTGGATTATTAATCCCGAGGAATTGGCACGTGTTCTTCTCCACCGCATTTAGTTCTTTGAGGTCAGGAATCCCTCCAGGAATTCGAAACTCCGACAACGGTTGATCCAGCCAGTTTTTTTCTTTGTCCTCTTTCGTTAGTTTTTTCTTCAAACTCTGATCGCGTGTTCGTTTCTTGGCCATAGTGGACGACGACGAACAACCTTGACTACTACGAACCATGTGCCTCAAGTTTCCCGATCGAATATTGTTGGAGGGTTTATCATCATGGGGTTTTGGTGATGGATGAAGATTTTGATTTTCGATTATTTTCGATGGCTGATCGGATATATTTTGCATTAACAAGGGTAGATTTTTTGATGGAGCTTTAGATTTGTGGGTTCTCGATTTTTTTACGGTAGATTTGTGGGTTCTCGATTTCTCGATTGATGGTAGGATTTGATTTTGTCATTGATGAAATATACGTACAATCGTTTGTGTGTGTGTGTGTGTGTTTTTTTTTGTACTTGTGTGTTAATTAAGTGATATGTGTAGAACGACAAATTAGGTTGGGATTTTTATGCAAAAGTCCCCAACCAAGCATGTTTATTATTCTAGGTTTAGGGGACATATCTCTTTTACCAATAAGCTCATCCCTTTAATATTTATTATAACTAAAGGAAACATTCATGTATATCCCAATATTACCCTCAACCATTTATACCCAATTCTTAATTGTAATCCAAATTAATCAATTTTGTCCATAAAAGTTCAATTTTGACCACAAAAATTCAATTTTGACTTTTTTTTGGAGTATAATTTAATATGCTCCAATTTCATCCTTAACTTAATTTAATCTCAATTTGACCCCAAATTTCACAAATTATTAAATTTTGACCCAAAAATTTTTTTTTTTCAAAAAATATTTTTTTTGTCAAAAACTTTTTTTTTGCCGCCGGATTCCGGCGTTGACTTTTTTTTTTTTTTTTTTTTTTTTTGCTTTTTTCTTTTTTTTTTTCTTTTCTTTTCTTCCGGATTTTTTCGCCGGTTTCCGGCGGTCTCTTTTTTTAGTGTTTTTTTTAAGTTTTTTGTTTTGTTTTGTTTGGTTTGTTTTGTTTTTCCACGTCCGCCGCTAAACGTTGACCGTAATTGTGCTGTCACTGACAGTAAATTAACGTAATTATACTGTCAATGATAGTTAATTAACGTAATTGTACTGCCGTTGACATTACATTTATGTAATTGTGTTGCCGTTGACAGTAAATTAATGCAATATTATATTTTTTTATTTATTATTATTTTTTTTTATTTTTTTTTGATTTGTTGACAAGTCAACGTAATTATATTACTGTCGTTGACAGTAAAATAACTGTAAACACAATAATATTACTGTCAACAACATCAATATTATTATTTTTTTGTGGTGTTTGTATTAATATTACTGTCTATTATTGTAATATTACTGTAAACACAATAATATTACTGTGGTTGACGGTAATATTACTGTTTGTTATAGTAATATTCCTGTCAACCACATCACTATTATTCTTTTGTTTGGATATTTTGTTTGTTTGAGTTATTCACGGAGTAACGTAATAATATTACTGTCTACTATTGTAATATTACTGTTGCTATAGTAATATTACTGTTGCTATAGTAATATTACTGTCACTCACAGTAATATTAATTTTTTTGGTTTTTTTTATTTTGTTTACATTTGTTGAACGGACAACATAGTAATATTACTTTATTATACAATAATAATGAATTTTGTTGTGTTAATATTAATGTGCTAGAGATTAATATAGCAATATCACTGTGTTAAACTATAGTTTAGTTATTTTTACCGTGTTTAACAGTACTATAGTTAATATTACTGTCATTCAAAGCAATATCGTCGTTTAAACGGACAACAAAGTTACAGAAAAAACAATTACCACCAAAATACCACTACAAAAATACACAAAAGTCAACGCCGGAGACCGGTGTTTACCGCCGGTCAACGCCGGA
>NW_012193627.1:1319419-1395834 GCF_000504015.1 Erythranthe guttata
ACGCCGGAATCCGGAAAAAAAATCCGGAAGACAAAAAAAAAAAAAACCCATAAAAAAAAAAAAGTCAACGCCGGAATCCGGCGGAAAAAAAAAGTTTTTGAAAAAAAAAAATTTGTGAAAAAAAAAAGTTTTGGGTCAAAATTGAATAATTTGTGAAATTTGGGGTCAAATTGAAGTTAAATTAAGTTAAGGATGAAATTGGAGCATATAAAAGTAAGAGGGGTTATTTTAGTCCTTTACATAAATCTGGACCATGTGTGGACTTATTGGTAAAGGAGAATGTTGTCTGGATCTCTTTATGAATAAGTTCCCACTGATGGGCTTATTTGTAATATGCCCTATAAGGTTTACTATATATAAGGAGAGGAGATATGTCCTAATTGGATTCCAATTAGATCTATCCTAGGTTTATCTACTAGTCCAATTAGGAAAATTGAGCAAATTAAAAGATTTAAGTTTTATTTTAATATATTAATTAATTAGTTTATCCTTTTAGATTTGGGGTCATGGCAAATAGGCCCATGACAAGGGCACTTAATTAAAAGAGGGACATCCAATTTTTTTGTCATTCAAATAAATCCAACCCATTCAAACTTATTTGCAAATAAGGAAAATCCTTTCATATATACCAAAATTACCCTCAATTCATTGAAACCCAATTCAACTCCAATTTCATGATTTACACCCCAATTTAGCCCAATTTCATCAATTAACCAATTTTAACCCTAATTTCAATTTTGACCCCAATTTTAACCCTAATTCTTATCAATTCCACCAATTATGCTCTAACTTCCTTAATATTACACATTGACCCCGGATTTATACAAATATATCACATTAACCCCCCAAATTTTTTTTTTCAGAAATTTTTTTTTTCTGAAATGTTTTTTTTCCGGCCAGATTCCGGCGTTGACTTTTTTTTTTTTTTTTTATAATTTTGTTTTTTCTTAAAAATTTTTTTTAATTAATATTACTGTCTTGGCTGCTAAATTACTGTCTCCGGCAGTTATTTAACTGTCGGAGACAGTAATTTAGCTGTTAATTGACTTTTTTTTTTCTTCAAAAATATTTTAATTAATATTACTGTATCTTGCTAAATTACTGTCTCCAGCAGTTATTTAACTGTTGGAGACAGTGATTTAACTGTTAATTGACTTTTTTATTCTTAAAAACATATTTTTAATTAATATTACTGTATTCGTTTGCTAAATTACTGTCTCCAGCAGTTAACTGCTGGAGACAGTAATTTAACTGTTAATTGACTTTTTTTTCATTTTTTTCTTAAAAAAAATATTTTAATTAATAGTACTGCCTTAGATGCTAAATTACTGTCTTCAACAGTAATTTAACTGTCTTAGACAATAATATTAATAATATTACTGTTCGGAAAAATAATATTCATAATATTACTGTTCGGAAAAATAATATTCATAATATTACTGTCCCAAACAGTAATTTAGTAGCTAAAACAGTAATATTAATTAAAATATATTTTTTTTCTAAGAAAAAAAAAATTCAAAAAAAAAAAAAAAAGTCAACGCCGGAAATCTGGCCGGAATCAGAATATTTCAGAAAAAAAAATTATTTTCTGAAAAAAAAAGTTTTGGGGGTTAATGTGATATATTTGTTTAAATATAGGGTCAATGTGTAATATTAAGGAAGTTAGAGCATAATGGGTGGAATTGATAAAAATTATATTGTTGAGGGTATTTTAGACTAAAGACATGGGGATGGGCTTAATTGAGAGACTGTTTTTTTTGTGGACCAAAATGCATTTAAGTCCCATGTGATGGGCCTTTTTGCTATTCGCCCTTTAGCTTTAGAGATTTAATACTTGGATAGTCCGTTTTTTTTCCGAAATAATATATAATGCAGACAATAATTATAATTATCTGGTTTAATTAACTATAATTATCTGAGATGATCGATCTTGTAATTATAAATCTGGTTTGATTTTGGTTCTCAACTGTACGTAATCAATTACTTCATTACCAGTTAGTAAATAATCTTGTGGTTTTCTGTTTAATTATATTATTTAATTAGGAAGAATCTGGTTTTAATGCAGTAGTCTTGCGAATCTGTGACGACTGTACGTTCTTCCCAAATATTAAGTTAGTTTTTGATATGTTCTGTAGTTTGAATAATCATGATTATTACATTGTTTAAAAATTTAATCAAGTTGTTCTTGATTTGCGCGATTTGATAATTTCACCTTCCGTGTGGAACATGGTGTTTTCGTCTTTAATTAGTACGTACTCTAAAAAATAATAACTAAATAACATATTTTTTATTTTCAGGACGATTACGAAAATTTGCTTCCCAAAGGTTATTTTGCTTCTTTGTTCCCTTTGACTCCATATTTGCGTAACTCTGTTTATTCGGTCTCGTGTATTGATTAATAATTAGAAGAAATTAAAATGGATGCATAATTAATTTGTCATGATCAGTTTTACGACTATGCATGCGTGCAGGGTAATGGATTTGCTAGAACCAGAGTCTGGAAAATCGAGACTTTGACGGACGATACAGATTATGCATTTGTTAATCTAATTCTCGATGATATGCTGTCGGGAGTGAATTTACGTTCAATCCCGACGAGAAGTGGACCGGGAGCCAGCTGTCTTTTTCTGTCAAGGAAAATCTAATTTGATTTGATGAATCATCTTATTATATCAAATATTAACTGCAGTTTGTTACTTTGCTAATTCAGTTTCTAAACATGTACTATATACTTTTGATTGATATTCTTCAGTTTAGCTTTTTCTTCAGTACTTTCTGAATTTTATGTCCCACATAGTCCATGCTTTAATTATGATTAAACAATGAGGTTTGATAATTTGGTCATGATAATCATGCATAGGTCCTTAATTGCTCAATTTGTAAAAAAAAAAAAAAAAGGTTTTATGTGTTAAATAGTTTATATTAAAAAAAAGGGCAAAATACACTTTACCCCTTGTACTATGTCCCACGTAACACTTACCACCTCGTACTATGAAAAATACACTTACCCCCTTATTTTAATGGTCAATCTATTTGACTCTTAACGGTGTTAGTAATAAAATAAATTTAATATAATTTTAACAGTCCTTACTAAATGACACATTTTTTTTATTATTACATGTACTATGAATAAATTAAATAAATATTTAAGATAATAATATTTTTAAATTTTGATTAAATAAGAAAAATATTATTACTTTTTAATAATTTATAAGAAATGACACGTTATTTTTATTAAAAAAACATCTTTTCATTGTGGATAAATATGTTAAATAAATATTTAACATGTATAAATTTTTAAATATAGGATTAAAATATTTACTCATTAGATATTTATATTAAAAATTGTAATTCTACAGTAATATTTTTTAACAATATATGCTAATGATTTATTTTATTTATTTGTAACATCAAAATTCACTTGAGCCTTTTACATTTAGGATTCACTATACGAAATTTAATGTTACAAATAAATATTAAAAATTAAATGTACACAATGTTTAATGAGTTTAATAATTTAATCCATAATATGAAAAATTATACTTGCTACTTGGTTGTATAAAATCATATATGAAAAATTATATTATCTAAATATTAATTTTAATATAAATATTTAACAAGTAAATTATATTTAATTCAAAATTTAAAAAAGAATTGCTATCTTAAATATTTATTTAATATATTCATATTACATGTAATATTTTTTTAAATAAAGAAAATGTGTCCTTTAGTAAGGATTATTAAAAATATATTAAATTTGTTTTACTTCTAACACCGTTAAGAGTCAAATATGTTGACCGTTAAAATAAGGGGGTAAGTGTATTTTTCATAGTACGAGGGGTAAGTGTTACATAGGAAATAGTACAAGGGGGTAAAGTGTAATTTGCCCTTTTTATTATCACGTAATTTCTTTATATATTTTAAATTATCCCTACATCAAAAGAAAACTTAAATTCCATTATTATATATTTAAAAAATCTATACTTAATTTGATTACCAAATTTTTAATAATTTTTCAATTTAATTATTTACTATTTATTTAACAATATTTTAATTTATAAACAATCAAATTAAAAGAAAATATATATACATATAATATTTACACATATAAATACATTTTGAGGGTCAATTTCATTATTTCACGTCCAAAAACCAACTACCGCGAGTGAGCCACATGAAAGTCAACCAGGAGGGGTTTGTGCCTTTTACTAAATTTCACAGGGGTTTTTTTCCTTAATTTATTTATCACATGGGATTTATTGCTATTTAGAGATTATACATGGGTATTTTTTTGCAGTTTACTCATTAAATATCCCGTATGTTTTTAATACATTTTTAGATATCTATTGCAGAAGGTCGACTAATTTTCAGAGAGAGAGAGAGAGAGAGAGAGAGAGCAGTGATGACTGATGCATGAAGCCATGAACATATAAAGGTGCTACGAATCTCCAATGAGTAGAGATTGAATCAAATGCAACATTTATCATAATAGACTGATCAAAACAAGATTCAAGGTCTATTCATAGTATTAAAACCAACTTCAATTAAAAAAAAAATCAACATTTTCTGTGGATGCATTATTAGAGGGAAAACCAAAGTATCGACGTACATTCTTATTACCTCGTAGCTCCTCAACTTGACAATCTTAAATTTGTTTTCAGCCACGTTATAAAAGCAATAGTTCATA
Organism: Erythranthe guttata; assembly: GCF_000504015.1. The sequence continues at coordinate 1,324,107 of NW_012193627.1, forward strand.
ATTTGGGTAACAACTTAAAATGAGATGCCCTCGTCAGAAACTCCAACAAATTTCAATTTCCACACAGTGACAGGGGTTACAATACTAGTAGAATCACAGCCCAAAGACGACATAACCGCCAACTTAGTCCACGATTCCGCCACTCCATATTCCTTCATTACCCAAACCTCATAAATTGCAGAAAAGTCCCCGGAAACATCCTATATTGCAGAAAAGCACCCATCAATCACACCAATCTTCCCATTGTGATTCAATCTCGGGGGCGCTGATAATTCTCCGACTGCTTTTCGGCCCAAATCATATGTGACCAACACCAAGTTATCAGCGAAAATCCAATGCACTATTCCAGCGCGAAGGATCCCTTCGTTCGATGACCTGGCGTAAGAATTGCTTATTTCTAATTGGGTTGATTACGAGATGCAATCGTCGGAAAATGGCTTAATGAGGAAAGTGTTGGTATGATTATAAATAACAATCTGCGTAAACGAAAAATACTTATTTCTTTGTCGAAAAGAGGGATTGTGAAACACACAAAGAACGATCGAGGCTTGCCAAAGCAATTCCCTTAAGACAATATTTCCGGGCTGTCAACGGTGCACATCCTCTTCCTGGTAGTCTCCCAAGGTACAACGATCGGTTGTCGAATATTTGCACGAATATTCGACCCACGGCGAACTTGAACAACGAACGAAACTTTGACGAATAAAAGAAGAATATGAAGAACTATCTCTTAATTGCCGATTAAATTCAGTACATAATTGGCCAGATTCTGCCTTTATTTGTAGGCGGTAGAGATCCATTCATAGAGGGTTGCAATGGTTGGAAGAAGAAACATAAAGTTGTGTCTGTTCTTTTCACTGAGTTCAAGCGTAGAAAAATTAATTGGTCATGGGCCAATTAATTAATTAATTTGGTTTCGGCCAAATATTTTATTATTTGGATTTGTTGGGAATCGGACACATGTACGCATCGGAAAACAAAAATATTATGCCAATTAAACAAATTTAAAACACATAAACAGATGCCCGATAATTGAAAACAATTAATTGCGTACCTTTGCGCTTCCAGCGAAATTTAAAAACGACAATCATGCGAATTAATTTAATCGACCGTAAATCAATTAGCATGCTCGCATTAAATCATTTAACATGCTCGCAGTAAATTATGAATTTCATGTAAACATACAAACAAATTCACGAAACGTACTACGAAAACGAACATGCTTAATTTTAATCTAATTAAATCATAATCAAACGAATACCGGATTCGAGAATACCTCTTGAAGCGTGAGGTAGGCGCGCGAAACGAAGCAAGATTGCCACGGAAACCAATCCGTGCAATCCAGAAGCGGCGACGGTGAAGCAGCGGCGGGGAAGGTGCAAGCTACGGCGGCGCGTGATGATCACGCGCTGTCTTCGGGCGGCACGTGGGAGCGCGTGCGTCATCGGCTCGGGGGCTGCTCCTTGATTCTTCGATTCTTCGATCTTCCTTCTCTCGGATTTCACCTCGTATACTTCGATCTACTAAAACGTGGCACTAGACACACAATAGTTAGAATAAACGGAAAGAATAAAAAAGTAAAAGATCTACCACGATTAACCGGCCAAGGGGAGGCCGATTCCGGCGAACGAACGGCGGCGTTGGCCGCGGGGGGAGAACGGCCTAGAGAGAGGGAGCGGCTAGGTTAGGTTTTTGAGTTGTGTTTTGTGCAAGACCTATAAATAAAGTATTTATAGTGTCTTGCATAAAACCCTAACGGGCTTAAGTTGGACCGGACCCAACAACTTAAGTTCGTTAGTTCTTTTACTTGCTCGTCTCTCTCAATTTGATGATCGGAAAATTATAATAATTACATTTTAGGAATCATTATATTGTCCTCGTCATTACGAGCGCCAATTCTCAATTTCCAACTTTCTAAAAGTGGAAACCCTAATTCAGTGCACTTTCTAAATTTGGAAACTTCTCGATTTAGAAAGTCCACTAAGATGTTCGCCTATTATTTTCCTTTTCTTATTCTCATTCATAATTACAAATTACGAATGTTGGACCCAATCATATTGACTTCCAATCATGCGAAGATAAACCATTTTTACCTTTGACCGTTCATTCAAAGATGTCATGTGCACGAGCAGTGTGACCTTCGATGGTTCAGGTGTAAGCTAGCCGTGGGCCCACAACCCTTTGTGGTCAAAACTCATCCCTTAGAGTTACGATTAAGATGAAGCTCGTTTCACCTTAATCACCCAACGAATCAAGATTGGCGTCTAGCAACTACGCGTCATGATTCCCTAGATACAAATGAAGTGGCTGCAAGAACCTTTTGATATAGTTTGCGTACAGTACGATCCCTTCGATTCATATGCGCCGATTGAACTAGAGGCTTTGGTTCATCGAGACCTCCTTAGTAGTTCAATGACTGTGCGCTTGTTCTAAGTGTTGTAATCGTTACGTGCATGACTTAGAGAATTGAATTCTCTAATCATCACTTAGTCAGCTCTGGCCAGAGACTTAGAGAGATTACAAATCGTAAGAACACACAGGACATCCAAGACTATTCTAGCGATCGAATCCCCGACTACAATGCACAGACCTCCCACTAGATTTCGGAATGTACGAACACTGGCCCTTGGGGTGGTCCTCGGTGGAACTCAGGGACAAGTCACGATACAACTGGTCCTCTAGTGAAGTCACGGTGATGTCTAGGTCATAAAGACTAATGGTGAACAACTATACCATAGATATCTCTACTCGATTATTGGGAACCACTTAGAGATTTCTAGGGTGAGGGAGTTCAGTGAACTCGTCAACTTACGAGCACCCACTTATGCATGCCGATATCACAATACCATTTACTGATTAGATGCAGTACACATAGACTAAGTGCTAGTCTCTTAATAGGAAAGGCCGATATCCTCATTGGTGGTGTAGCCCTTCGACTAGGAACATGTTTAACAATTATAATACTTAAGTAAATATCTCACGATCCTAACGATCAATTACTAGTACTTGTGATAATAGTAAGGACTATATCTATGCTTGTGACAAAGGGACAAAGATATAGAATATGCCAAGGTATTTTATCATTAATACGAAAAATGTTTGTTTATTACCATAATAAATATGAAAAACCACAGTCACATGTTGGCTTGTTGGTCACCTACTCTAACAGGATTTTGGGTCAAATAATTTGACTAACTACTAAATGTCCCCAAAAGTAATATTTGTGGACACCTAAACCCAAACTAGTCCTATCACTCAATCACATCGAACGCACATCTTTTGAAATTTAACCATTTACTCAAAACAATTTTGATTCACTTTACTTCATGATTAGGATCAAGTAAGTAAATGAAATTAATATTTACATAATTTAATTAATATTACTCAATTTTAATTATTGGAAATCATGAAAATTCTAACAATCCCCCACATGAGTAAAATTGTTCTTCCAATCTTATCGCATAAGATCTATTTGTCAAATTTCCTTAGTGAGTAGTACAACATCGGGATAGGTGAAATATTTCATCTTGAACCTTCCCTAGTTAAAGCTTATCGGATTTACTTAGCCAATCGGTGAATTATTTCATCTTGAACCGTCGGCTGTTTGTGTAAACCAAGACAATAAACTTAACATCATACTAAGAACTTGTTCAAGTTCTCGATTGTGTTCGTTTTGGCCCTGAACATCCTCGGGTTCTACGAGTGCTTTAGAGAATTCCAGCCTTTAAGAATTCTCAACGAGCCGACCCAGCTCACACTAACATAGGTGACCGCATCTATAAAGAGTATCCTACTATACCCCCCCTTGTAATTTACAAGATATAGACGTCATTAAAAGTAATTGCTTAACCTTTTTAACGTCGTAGGTTGCATTTATTGCATCATAGGAATAAGTTGGCCGGAGTTAAAACTCCTAAGTGCTCTTGAACTTGGTCCGTGGGATCTCCAGTGGCCAAGTTAGCTCCGTACAAGGTAACTTAGTTATTTAGGCTTTAAACTTATTCCCCTCGACGCACATTTAACCCTCTCGCTAGATAAACCTTTATTAAATGGATCCGCTAGGTTATCTTTGAATTTCACAAAATCAATGGAAATTATTCCATTAAAGAGTAAATGTCTCACGGTATTGTGTCTACGACGAATATGTTAAGACTTACCTTATTAAAAAGTATGAGAGCAATTGTTAATTGATTATTTCTAATATGAATATCCAATTACATTGGCTCGCAACTTCTATCAAAATATATCAACTCGTGGTCAAACGCCCTCACATTTTCAAATATTTATAATCAATTTTGAAGTTTTCCTAACTCATAAGGAGTGATATTATTTTGACATAAAGAGAGCTCCCCTACAGTTTCTCCGATACATTTGGATTCATACAATCATAGATGAAATATTTTTCCCATTTCTAGTTATTATTGACTTAAACTCGCATAAGTCGATGTGAATTGGCTCTAGATATTTTAAGCTCTTCAATTTGTTTCGCAAACTTTGCCTCAACGCAAATTTCATATTTGTATTTTTCCAAATAAAACCCAGTTTTATTTAAACAAATATTTGCAATACAATAATATAACCAACTTTCTATATTTCACAAATAAACCAGAAAGTTGAAAGGCATAGTGATCACATGAGTTTTTAAATAATTTGTGCACAAAATGATTTAAACGACAATTAAGACGAAATTTTCATCTTGTAAAACTTTGTACTGTTAAAGCTATTAAAATGAAAGTTTTACACGTAGATATACTAAAAAATATTTTCTTGAACACATTTTCCAAGAACAAATTATCATTTATGCAAATGTGAAAATTGATTAACAAAATATATATGTAAACAATTTTATACAGATTTGTATAACAAACACCAAATTAACCAAACGCAATATACGGGTTTAAAACTTTTTAAAACATTTGTACTATAAACTTAGATACCGATACTTCAAAATATAATACAATCTTACTGATCATAATACAACAGCAAAATAATCAAATAAGCTAATTATTATTAATATTATTTAATAGCTTAGTTCTTGCCAATAACGGCTATATTCGCCTTAAAGAGTACCGTCACATAGGTTCCCCTTTCCCACGTAGACCCTCCTTTGGTTAGCACAAATTTGTCCGATTCAAAAGCCAACTTGAAACCTTTCTTGGTTAGGATAAAACCATTGATTAAGTTCTTCCTAATATCCGGAACATGTAGCACATCGTTCAAGGTAACTTCCTTTCCAAAAGTGAATTTTAGGATCACTTATCCTTGTCATTCAACCACCGAATAAGCATCATTTCCCATGAAGAGCTTTTGTTCTTGTTCCAACTTATTATAGGAGGAGAACATGCTCTTGTCATAGCAAATGTGACGTGTAGCTCCGGTGTTTACCCACCATCCTCGAGTATCGCTCATTAAGTAGGCCTCCGTTACAACTGCCGAAAAGTGCATGTTGTCTTTATCGGAAGCGGCTACGTCTACGGTGATGTTAGTTTCATTTTTATTATTTTCTTTGCGGTGGCGGCAATCCTTCGCAAGGTGTCCATTCTTTCCACAAGCGAAGCACGCCCCCGTGAACCTTTTCTTCTTGTTATTTGGTATTTTGTTAAATGTAAGACCCTTTCGCTTGTTGCTCTGCTTCGAGCTCTCCACCACGTGTGCCTTAGCCACGAATTGACCACCCTTGTCGGTAATTTTATGAGCTAATAGCACAGAGCCCCCTGTGTTATTTCTAATTGGCATAAAAGTCCTCATGATAAAATAATTAGCAAAGACCCCCTTATGTTTGGTTTTAAATAGCACACAGCCCCTTTTATCAGATTTAAATTGTTGACTTAAATGAAATGACAAAATTAACCTTGATTTAAAACCCCAATATACCGAAAATCCAATTGAAAATTCGTGAAAAAAAAACAAGAAAAATAGAGAAGAGTCTTCTTGTTTCTTCAACAATCAGCAAATAAGCCATTTTTATTGTTTCCCTTCTTCCTTCAATCTTCCATCACCATACCCAACCGCCATTACCTCCACCCGCCGCCGCCGCCGCCCCATACTCTGCCGGTGTTAGCCGTCACCACCATACCCAACCGCCATTACCTCCATCCGCCGCTGCCCCCGCCCCATACTCTGCCCCCATACGCTGCCTCCGTCACCATACCCACCCGCCGCCGCCGCCCCATACTCAACATGCTCGTGCCCCTTCTTCGTCGACGGAACTGTGGAATATGTCGCCGGTTGAAGTGGTCGGAGTTTCTCGGGAGAGATGGAACAGAGGAAAGGCAGATTTGGGAGTGGGGAGTTTTGGTGAGGTACCTTCCAAACTTTTTGCCAGAAAAAAAATATGTTTGCAAAGAGGGCACCATCAGAAAGCATTGTGTGTGTGTTTTGCGTGAAAATTGTGGAGAGTTTGATTGGGGATGAGATGATTTGGAGAGAGGGCATTTTAGAAATTGTCAAGGGCTGAATTGAAAATTCTTAAAGCTTCAATTTGGGGTTATGAAAATTTTGGGGCCAATATGTAATTTTCCAATTTTTATTTAAAGGGTATTTATATATTTTCAGGTCAAAATATGCACCCCAGCCGCACAATGTGCGCGTGCAGGACACGATAAGATGTTAGGGGCCTTATTGGCTTTGACTAACTTTCATAGGGGGGTTCTTGCTAATTTTTTTAACACGAGGGGTTTTTCAGCAATTAGAGATTACACAAGGGTGGTTCTTGCAAAAAACCCTTGTAAAATTGTGTCCAAATTCCAAATTTCTTCTTCCCTATTGAAATCACCACCACCACCACCGAACTCCCACCACCACTACCGGCAATCACCTCGTTATGCCGCGCCTCCAACTGGAGAGAAGAACATGTCCTCCCCAATTTTTTTCCTCTTCCCCACTGAAATTGCCACCACCACCTTGACAATCACCTCTTCCCGCCGGACCCACTCCTTTCCTTCCACAACATGTCTCCTCCACTCCTCTCGCCGCAGACACCCGTCCACCACCAACTTCACCTCGTTGCCGCCTCCCATTCCACCTCCACTTTCACCAGAATTTCCTCCTCTCTGCCGTCGCCTACGTCGGCGAGGAGCTGTACTATTTCATCGAACCATTGTGCGGCTGGGAAAATGCGGGTTAATCGAACCACCGCCTAGTGCGCGTTTGTCAGAAATGATTATCATTTCGCAGGTGATGGAGTTGATTTATTTATTTATTATTTTTTTTATTGAAGTTGGTTTTAATATTATGAATAGACCTTGAATTCTGCTTTGATCAATCTATTATCGTAATGTTGCATTTGATTCAATCTCTACTCATTAGAGATTTGTAGCACCTTTTTATGTTCATGCATCACTTCTCTCTCTCTCTCTCTCTCTCTCTCTCTCTCTCTCTCTCTCTCTCTCTCTCTCTCTCTCTCTCTCTCTCTCTCTCTCTCTCTCTCTCTCTCTCTCTCTCTCTCTCTCTCTCTCTCTCTCTCTCTCTCTCTCTCTCTCTCTCTCTCTCTCTCTGTTGGTAGAAAAATTAGTCGGAGTTCTCATCGGAACGTGCGACGGTGTGTTCAGTTATTTATGAGTGCGTCTCTCAGGTTATCAAAAACTCTACTTTTGGAAAAACAAAATATGCATTATTATATGGTGGCCTTTCCTTCTTCTGGTTCGGTCAAGAATACCCCGATGACGAATACATGATTCCATAAACATAGAATCCATACGTATCGCATAAAGCCTATTCCTGACTATTGCGTAGCGGAATCAACCCGATTAGAAATAGATCATTTATACTTTTGGGTCTATGGTGAGGGCGTCCTTTTATCGGGAATAGTGCATTGGTTTGCGGCCAGTCGTCAACGCAGCACCATGTGTTCAATCTGTACATATAATTTTGGCAGCAAAACAGCCGGAGAAATATCAACACCGGTTGTCTGATCTTCTTTTGCACTTCAGATTGTCGACTATTGATTTATAATGTGGCTGAAAAGAAATCAAAAGTATTGTTGACTCAAGTAGTTATGCTTTGGAACGAATGTATGTTGAGACTCTCCTTTTCCCTCAAACAATGCTAAAGGTTTGAGGCTTTCTTGAGTTCTTTTTTTTTTGTTTCTCTTTATTAAGGTTTGTTTTTATTTCTATTTTGATCGCTCTTTATAATGTGGCTGAAAAGAAATCACATTTTTCAAACGACGAGTCCTATAGAGGAGGATTTAGATGAGGTGATGCAATGTATTGAACCAAGGATTTCTAGCGTGGCTGGTCACATCCTTTCCCGCCCATTCACTGCAGATGAGGTAAATCGGGCCATTTCCCAAATGGCCCCACTCAAATCCCCTGGTCCGGGTGGCTTACCTGTCACATTTTACACCAAATTTTGGCATATCTTGGGTTCGGACGTGATTTCTTGTGTTCTTAAATTTCTTAACGATAAATCTCTTCCTTTTCGTTTCAACTTTACTTATATTGTTTTGATTCCGAAAGTGCGGCAACCAGACCGTATTATTGAATTTAGACCCATTAGCCTTTGCAATGTCATCTACAAATTTGGGTCTAAGGTTATTGCTAATAGACTTAAATTGGTCCTTAATGAGTTAGTTTCCCCAACCCAATCAGGATTCGTCCCTAAACGCCTTATTACCGATAATGTGCTTGTTGCATTTGAAGTGAACCACTTTATTAAGACAAACTTGAATAACCGCAAAAATTATATGGCTATCAAATTAGATATTAGTAAAGCTTACGATAGAATTGAATGGTTGTTTATTCAGAAAATTCTTGCTCGTTTCGGTTTACCCACTTCATTTATTGAGCTAATCATGCTTTGTGTATCTTCGGTTTCTTACGCTTTCTCTTTAATGGTTCTCAGTTTGGTTCAGTGACGCAGACAAGGGGTCTTCGACAAGGGGATCCTTTGTCTCCTTACCTCTTTATATGTTGTACGGAAGCACTTATAGCCCTAGCAAAAAAAGCTGTTACTGATGGAGGACTTCATGGGATCCAAATTGCACCGACGGCTCCCTCCATTTCAGACTTATGCTTCGCAGATGACACATTATTCTTTTGTGATGCCTCAGAATCGGACGCCCGCTCTCTACGATTTATCCTTTAGAAGTATGCCCGAACATCAGGACAAGAAATCAATCTCGATAAATCAACGATGGTTTTTAGTCCTACTACACCGCAAGTGAAGAAGGATGTGATTAGCCATATCTTAGGGTTCAAGGTGGTTGATCGCCACGAGAGATATCTCGGTATGCCATGCTCTATGGGCCGCACTCGTAAAAAGATTTTTGCATACTTAAGAGATCGTATTTGGAGTAAGATCAAGGGATGGGGGGAAAGGCAATTGTCTACGGCGGGAAATGAGGTTTTGATTAAGTCAGTTTTACAATCAATTCCCACCTATATAATGAGCTGTTTTTTGCTTCCAATTGAGTTACTACAAGAAATTGAATCAGCTATCCGAAGGTATTGGTGGGGGAATGGGAGAAACAAGGGTATAGCATGGCTAGCATGGCATAAGTTGTGCTTGCCGAAAGAACATGGTGGAATTGGCTTTAGGGAAATGAAATGTTTTAATCTCGCGCTCTTAGCAAAACAAGGATGGCGACTTGCCTCTCAACCCGACCTGCTGCTTACTCAAATCCTAAAGGCCAAATATTTTCCTACAGGTATTTTTTCTCGGCTAACGTGGGCATCCGTCCATCAGCCACGTGGCGGAGCATCTTGGCGGTGCGACAACAGCTCAAAATGGGTGTTCGGTTTAGAATTGGTGATGGCTCCATGACGTCTATCTAGGGAGATCCGTGGATCACAGAGGATGGAAACTTCAAGGTGATTACCAAGAGGCCGATTGACAATTCTTTCCCGGATTCTGTGGCGGACATCATTGACCCTCTCACCCACTCGTGGAATATTCCCCTTATCGAACAACTTTTTTGGCCAATTGACCGTGCGCGAATCTTCTCAGTCACCACCGGAGGGCCCAATACTCTTGACCGTATAATTTGGCACTACTCACCGAAAGGAAACTTCACCGTGAAATCTTGCTACAAACTCCATTTGGCGATTTTAAGTGCTAGAAACAAAAATGCAAATCGAGAAGGCTAGGTTTCAAACGTGCATGAGTTCTCTCTTGAGTCTACGATTTGGCATGGTAAATTACCTCTAAAAGTGCGAGTCTTTCTATGGCGGGCGAGACAAAATATAATTCCGACAGCTGCTGAAACTTTTCCGGCGTAAGATAGGTATGTCCCATTCTTGCTTGAGATGTGGAGCGATCGAGACTTTCATGCATGCGATTATAGAATGCGAATATATTAAGGATGTATGGCAGAGCTATCCTTTTCAGACTTTGTGTTCGGGTCCCTCTCAAAATTTTGAGTGTTGGCTAAATCATATGAAAAACACTCTACAAGAAGAGCAACTACCGTTGGGTCTTATTGTCTGTTGGAAGCTTTGGGATGTGCGCAATCAGACTTTGCATGGCGAAGAAACGACGGCCAAGGAAAATATTATCAAGTGGTGTGTGGATTATCTCAACCTGTTCAAACAAGCGAATACCATTTTGCACAATAACCATCGTCCATCACACCCATCCACGTGGCTACCTCCGACGCAAGGCTTTATCAAACTCAACGTAGACGCGGCATTTTCAGTGGGTAAGGATTTCTTTGTTACTGCTTCGGTAGCTCGCAATTGGCTTGGTGAATGTGTATGTTGGTCGGTACAAACATGAATAGGTCGACCTTCGCCGGTCCATGGTGAAGCAAAAGCGGTGCTTCAAGCGTTAAACTTAGCTCGATGTAAAGGATGGGAATCAATTATTATTGAAGGCGATAACTTACTGGTAATGGAAGCACTTACAGAGCGGGATCACAGTCATGTATCATTTGGTGCTTTGATAGAAGAGACCTTGACTTTGGCTAATAGTATTCGTCATGTTTTGTTTCAATTCATTAAACGTGCCGGAAATAGTCTAGCTCATGCTTTAACTAAGTTGTATGATAACTCCTGATTGGAAGGGACTGATCTTCTCCTAAAGTTGGCACAGTTTGCCTAATAATATGGTTATTTCATTTCAAAAAAAAATTATGCTCCAAAGAAAAGTCAAAATTGAATTTTTGTGGTTAAAATTGGATTTTTGTGGACAAAATTGATAAATTGGGGTTACAATTAAGAATTGGGTATAAATGGTTGAGGGTAATATTGGGATATACATGAATATTTCCTTTAGTAATAATAAATATTAAAGAGATTGACTTATTGGTGAAAGAGATATAGCCCATAAACCTAGAATAATAAACATACTTGGTTGGGGACTTGTGCATAAAAACCCCTTGTGCAATATGCCAATATTAAGTTATTAACACTTCTATATATATATATATATATATATATATATATATATTCATATTTTATCTATAATTCACCATAAGATATTATAAGTTCTACATATGTTAAACGTGTAGAGAAATGAAATCATTTTTTTTTTACTTTCCAACTATCAACCGTATGAAAAAAAAATATATCACATTTGTCGACCTATTGTGTCAGCTAACTAATTCTTACACTTTTCATTTATTTTTATACAATAGTGTCATGGTCCGCCAGTTTTGGCCCAACCCTTTGCCAGTTTTACTTCGGTTGGAAGGTTAAGAAAGTCCAAAAGTTAACCCAAATAGGGTTAGGCCCAAATTGGCCCAAATGTGTAGAGAGAAGTAAAGATTTTTGGAGGATTCTAGAAAATATTCTAGAACCCTACTCATTGTTAGATATCTTGTAGGAATTCTTTGGAGTGTTCTAGTGAACAACTCCTAGCCGTTAGATCAAATAGATCACCACCGTCCATTGAAGAGATGGTCTAGTATAAATAGGGGTAGGTCCTCATTTGTAAACGGTTCGTTGTTAAGGGAACAAGTCCGTGACAAGTGGTATCAGAGTCCGGCTAGGGCTTAGTGTGGAAAATCGCGGGCCTGAACGATCTTGCAAGACAGACGAATATTAAGGGTCGTATTGGAAACGAATACAATGCAAGGCGAATATTAAGGGTCGTAATGGAAGGCGAATATTAAGGGTCGTAATGGAAACGAAGGAGGATACAAATACATGGGATTGAAGAAGATGGCGTTTGCGGTTCTTGGAAAGAAGATGGAGAAGCCATTGAACGTGACCCTGAGTAAGTGGGACGCTGTGAAGCTCGATCGTGATCAAATTGAATATGCAGCCATTGATGCCGTAGTTTCTTACCAACTTGCTTATACATTGTGTCGTCCGCGGCCAAACTTTATTGTCATTGGACCTCGATTGTCATTAGTTTAGTGGAGAACTTTAGTTTAGTGGAGAAGGTATTCTTCATATTATTGTGTATATATTTGTTCTTTCGTAATTAAATAAGAAAAGGGAATTTATGTTGTTCTATACAATTTTTTTTATCAATGTTTTGTTATTGTACTTGGGCGAGTTTAAAAATTCAGTTCAGTTTAAGCCTTGCACACATGTGGAAAAATAATTTAAGAGTTGTTTCCTACCTTAAAAAAGAAAAACATAAATTAATAAACCTTATAATAAATATATTTTGATTAATTATAAAGAAGTAAAGAACTGAAAGAAATAAAGAATATAACAGGATTGATGATAAAGAATGAAAATTATTTGTTCAATTCTGAATTTATGATGATGTGGCCCCCACATATGGAATTTAATTTATTTCATGTAAATTACGTTTTGCAGATAATCATCCATGAAAAACTGAATCAAAAAAATCAGAACTGAGTGAAAGATGATTATAATTATTAGCGTATATATTATATATATTACGTATACTATTATTATTCTTATTTATTATAGTTACCTTGTATAATAGGTTACCTTGTGTAGTAGGTTAGGGTTTCCTACATGTAACTATATATATGATTAATATACGTAAGATATATTATTCTCTCTTCCAAATCTATTTTTCCTATATGGTATCAGACACTAGGTTAACCTAGCCGTCACCACCCCTTCTTCTCCATAGCCGTCGCCCCCCCTTCTTCTCCATGGCCGGCGACGCTTCTTCTCCTTCCACCGCCCCTCTCAATCCTTTTCACCTTTCTCATGCCATCTCTAATATCAAATCTCTTATCCCGTTACTCTATATCTGAAAAATCCTAATTATCAAAAGTGGAGCCACTTTTTCACAATTACCGTCGGTCGTTTCTGCCTCTCCGATCTTCTACATGGAAAACCCTGACCGGATTCGATTTCCGCCGATGAATGGCAGCGTGCCGACTATCTCCTCCAATCTTGGATCTACGGCACTAACTTCGACGATATGTCCAACATGGTTCTCTAAAAAACCTCCACCGCCAGTGATCTATGGACCGTCATCTCTTCTCTCTTCACCGATAACAAAGATTATCGAGCCATTCAATTTGAAGAAAAATTCAAGTCCCTCAAGAAATGCACCCTCTCCATTCACGATTATTGCCAAATAATCAAAACCACGGCGGACAACTTGGCCGATGTCGGAAATCCAATCTCCGACAAACAACTCGTCCTACAAACCCTACACGGCCTTCCGAAAAATTACGGGACCGTCGCCAACTTCGTCTCCTTTTAGAATCCCCTTCCCACCTTTCTACAGACTCGATCGCTTCTTCAGATGGAAGAAACAAGAATTGTTGAACCAGAGCAGACCGCTGCTGTTTTCTACGCCTCCAACGCGAACTGTCCATCCAACAGTTGCAACGGTTCCTGCAACAGTTCCCGCGGAGGTAGTTCTTCGCGCTATCAGCGCGGGGGTGGCCGATCCAACCGTCGCGGAGGTCGCAGCACTAACCGTCACCCCATGCAGCACTACGGCTACCATTGTGCTCATGGCGCATCTCAACTCTAGCGCGCACCTTACCGACAACAATCAATTCTGGGATCCGCTCCAAATACATCGGGCCACCCATCCACTCAAGCGGCTCAAGCCTACTTTACTGGACCACCTAAACCCTACACCGGCCACCCGGCTCCTACTCTGGTTCATCCGCAGCAGCAACCATGCCACAACTCTAACAGTTCCATCAACAGTTGCAACAGTTCCTGCAACAGTGCCAACGTGGTGGATCTCGCAAACCGTTTGAATACGGTGACACTTCAGCAGCCTACCGAGTCACAGTGGTTCATGGACAGCGGGGCGACCTCTTATATGGCACTACACTCAGGTAATTTCAATTTTGTTTTTAATCCTGGCAGTAATTTCCCCAAACATGTCGTCGTCGGTAATGGATCCACCCTCCCCATAACCCACATAGGCCACACAATTCTTCCCACCACTCCTTTCCGCCTCGCAAACACGTCATGTCCCGTTTATTTTCTAGCACTTTTCTTTCCCATAATAAAGACTATAGGGAGTCTCTTTGTAATGCCTGTCAATTAGGCAAACATTTTCATCTACCATTTTTTTCTCAGAAATCTACTACTGTTGGTCCATTTCAAATTATTCATGTTGATTTATGGACTTCTCCTGTTTCTAGTCTTACGGGTTACAAATATTATCTTGTGTTAGTTGATGATTTTACCCATTATTTATGGACTTTTCCTCTTCGAAATAAATCTGACGTTTTTACAACCTTTGTCAATTTTCATACACTTCTCAAAAGTCAATTCCAACATCCCCTGAAAGCCTTACAAAGCGATAATGGTCATGAATTAAAAAATGTGGATTTTCAAAACTACTTAACTAAACACGGCATCCTAAATCGTTTTTCTTGTCACCACACCTCCCCTCAAAACGGACACGCAGAACGAATGATCCGCACTATAACTAACATGATTTGATCTCTCATCTTTCAAGCTCATCTTCCTCATACTTATTGGTTCGAAGCCCTTCATATGGCCACACACCTACTCAATATCTTACCTACCAAACCACACAAAACCGGACTCCTCACGAAGCTCTTTACCTCATCAAACCTACATATTCTCGTCTTCGAGTATTCGGCTGTCTCTGTTATCCCAACCTCCCGCCACCACACCACATAAACTCGCCCCCTGTTCTATTCCTTGTGTCTATCTCGGTCATCCTTCCTCTCACAAAGGCTATCGTTGCCTTGATAGATCCCATGGCCGAATCATAATTTCTCGTCATGTCACCTTCGACGAAACTCACTTTCCTTTTGGTGAGTCCACTCCCCCCAAAAACACACTTCCTACCTCTGCCTTGGACGAAAACACACCCTCCCTATTCCTCATCCCTCAGACTTCATCTAACTGTTGCAACAGTTCCTCCAACTGTTCCAACAGTTCGTCCAACAATATTATAACACAGCCAACACCTGTTTCTCCTGCAGCACCACCTCTCGACCACGACCAGCTCACAACCCCTTCTCCTACTTCCACATCTCCTCCTCCTACTCCCACACCTCCCCCACCTCCCCCTGCTCACCCTATGGTGACTCGCAGTAAAGTGGGCATCCACAAACCCAAAGTCCCTTTCTCTCTCGTTGCGTCCTCTACCTCTTCCATTCCCACCAACTATCGCCAAGCTCTTCTTGACCAAAATTGGCGAAACGCCATGATTGAGAAATATACTGCTTTAATTAAAAACAATACTTGGAATGTTGTGCCCCGCCCCCCGTTCATCAATGTTATTTCTGGTAAGTGGATACACAAACAGAAACTCAAGTCTGATGGCTCCCTTGAGTGATACAAAGCACAGTGGGTTGTTCGTTGGTTTCACAAGCAGGATGGCATCGATTTTTGACGAGACTTTTAGCCCAGTTTTCAAACCAGCCACTGTTCAAACAGTTCTCAGTATTTCTCTCTCGCAATCATGGCCAATCCACCAGCTTGATGTGAAAAATGCCTTCTTACATGGCAATCTCTCTGAAAATGTCTACTGCGAGCAACCTCCCGGATTCGTCGATCCATCTCGCCCCACTCACGTGTGTCGTCTCAAAAAAGCACTCTACGGTTTCAAGCAGGCACCACGTGCTTGGTACAAGCGTTTTGCATCTCACATTACTACCATGGGTTCAGAGAATGCAAGCCCGACACTTCACTCTTTGTGTACTGTCGCAACAGTTCACGCGACTGTCGCAACAGTTCAAGTGCCTACCTTCTGTTGTATGTCGATGACATTGTACTTATGGCCTCTACACCTGAATTGCTTTAATTTGCTCTATCATCGCTGCCCTTAATCAAGAGTTCGTAATGAAGGATCTTGGCGATCTTCACTACTTTCTCGGCATCTTAGTTACTCGCTCGTCGAATGGGTTATTTCTCTCTCTCAACCCAAGTACGCCGACGAGATACTAGAGCGTGCATACATGGCTTCCTGCAACCCTTGTCTTACGCCAGCTGACACAAAGAGCAAGTTGTGTTCGACCACTGGACCCCCCGTTGCTGACCCTACTCTTTATCGCAGCCTTGCCGGTGCACTACAATACCTCACGTTTACTCGTCCCGACATCTGCTATGCTGAGCAACAAATATGTCTCATTCATGCATGATCCGAGGGAACCTCATATGGCTGTTGTCAAGCGTATCCTTCGCTACATTCGTGGCACTCTCGATCATGGCCTTCAGCTCTCCCCCAATCCGAACCTCTCCCTTATCGCTTACTCCAACGCCGATTGGGGTGGCTGCCCTGACACTCGTCGTTCGACATCGGGCTATTGTGTTTTTCTCGGCAACAACCTCATCTCTTGGTCCTCCAAACGACAGGTCACTACTTCTCGATCGAGTACGGAGGCCGAATATCGAGTTGTCGCAAATGCCGTCGCTGAAACGACTTCGTTACGCAACCTACTTTCTGAGTTGCTCTGCCCACTTTCGAAAGCCACTATTGTCTACTGTGACAACGTGAGTGCCGTCTACCTATCCAGCAATCCTATTCAACACTCTCGTACGAAACATGTGGAGATCGATATCCACTTTGTCTGAGACAAAGTTGCTTTGGGACACGTTCGCGTTCTTCACGTCCCATCCGCCTACCAGTTTGCCGATATCTTCACGAAAGGACTCCCTAGTCAACTGTTTCAACAGTTTGTCTCCAGTCTCCACGTCCTCTCCTTTCCCGTTTCGACTGGGGGTGTATTAGCCTATATATTATATATATTGCGTATACTATTATTATTCTTATTTACTATAGTTACCTTGTATAATAGGTCACCTTGTGTAGTAGGTTAGGGTTTCCTACATGTAACTATATATATGATTAATATACGTAAGAGATATTATTCTCTCTTTTCTCCAAATCTATTTCTCCTATAATAATAGTTAAATTATGCTAAACAAAAACATTCATATAAGATCAATTAATGGCTAAAAAGCATCCAGGAAAAAGACCTCAATTGGATGATGTAGTACAAAGGCAGCTTCATTTTCCGACGGAAAGATCCTACAATCGAAGGAGAAATACCAACCTCCAATCAAACCTGTCCAATTGAAATTCCACAAAACCGTAATCCATAACGGATTATGGATGGGCGAGACGGAGCTACCGAACGGATGCGACGCGCCCGGAATGGCGCCGGAACGGTCGGAAAAGGATAAAATAATTTGAAAAAAAACACTAGTTTGACTAGTTTTACTAAAAAAATAAGGGAAAAAAAACATAAAAGAAAAAAAAAAGGAAATAATAGATGGTGATTGCAAGGTCGGAGAATGGAGATTCCCCGGAATCACGAATGTTTGGTCTCACTCTTCAATTATAGCTTACACAATTCTAGCTCGGCGTTCTACGTGTATTAATGTTGCTTGTACTTTCATAATGTTCTACTAAGATTGTTGTAATATTATTTTTGAAATTGTAATAATTTTTTGCGTATTATTGTATTGTAATATTCTCATTAAAAATATATTTGAAATATATTGTATTTTTTAGCAATTTAATTAAAATGTGTCCGTTCCGGCCGCGACGTTGCAACGGAACTGGAACGGCAATGTCCGCGATAATACACTATCCTGTTCCGGCGAACCATGCCGCCATCTTTATATCCTTTGTTGACGATGGCGTTGAAAGCGATCGTGACGGTGTACGATGGAAATCGAAACCTCAAACCATATGGCTTTATGGCTTCATTACAAAGTCTCGGCCACACCTCCGAAAAATCTCGATAGCTCGCTGCTGAGGTAATCTAAAAAAAATGGATGATGATTCTTTTTGTTTCGTTTCTTGAATTACAATTTTTGTTCTTTTTTTATTACTCACATTTTTTTTACTATGATCATTTAGTTCTCTTTTGATTCCAGGTTATACTTTCTTGCATTACTAAACGTTTCGATTTTCAAGCACTAGGTCATATTGTGAGAGGCAATTTGCAAAGATTGGTAAACGAATAATTTTTTCCCCAAGAATTCGGAAAAAAGCTCATGCAATTTTTGAAGCTTTAGAATTTGGCAAGTAGTAATTAATAGTGGGGATGAGATCTGCAATATACAATGTTTCCTGGGACTATTCTGCAATTTATGAGGTTTGGGTAATGAAGGAATATGGAGTGGCGGAATCGTGGACTAAGTTGGCGGTTATGTCGTCTTTGGGCTGTGATTCTACTAGTATTGTAACCCCTGTCACTGTATGGCGATTGAAATTTGTTGGAGTTTCTGACGAGGGGGATCTCGTTTTATGTTGTTACCCAAATTGTGAACTATTGCTTTATAACGTGGCTGAAAATAAATTTAAGATTGTCAAGTTGAGGAGCTACGGGGTAATAAGAATGTACGTCGATACTTTGGTTTTCCCTCTAATAATGCATCCACAGAAAATGTTGAGGCTTTCTTGATTTTTCTTTTTTTTTTAATTGAAGTTGGTTTTAATATTATGAATAGACCTTGAATCTTGTTTTGATCAATCTATTATGATAAATGTTGCATTTGATTCAATCTCTACTCATTGGAGATTCGTAGCACCTTTATATGTTCATGGCTTCATGCATCACCCCTCTCTCTCTAGAAAAATTAGTCGATCGAGTAGTCAAGCAATTTAGTCGATTTACGGCTTCTCTAATAGATATCTAAATATGTACAGAAAAAACATACTGGATATTTACTGAGTAAATTGCAAAAAGTACCAACGTGTAATCTCTAAATAGCAATAACCCCTGTGATAAATAAATTAGAAAAAACTGCCCTGTGAAATTCAATCAAATGCAAAAACCCCTCCTGGTTGACTTTCGTGTGGCTCACTCGTGAGATGCGGGACTGGTAGTTGATTTTTGGACATGAAATGATAAAACGGACCCTCAAAATGTATTTATATGTATATATATTTTCTTTTTAATTTGATTGTTTAGAAATTAAAATATTGTTAAAAAATTAGAAAATAATTAAATTGAAAAATTATTAAAAATTTGATAATCAAATTAAGTATAGATTTTTTTTTTTAAAATACATAATAACTGAATTTAAGTTTTCTTTTGACGTAGGGATAATTTAAAATATATAAAGAAATTATGTGATAATAAAAATATAAATAAATTAAAAACCCCATTGTACCTTTACAATTAAGATATAACAATAATAAAATAATTAAAATATTTATAAAATTTATAAAATATAAGAATTTAGTAATTGCAAAACTCTGTGGGTATTTGTGTCTTTATATCAAGTTAACACTCAAATGAATAATGGGCCGAATGTGGTATTTAAATAATTTCACAGAGGGTGTTTGCTATTTTATTTATCACATAAGGGTTTTTGCTATTTAGAGATTACACAGGGGTAATTTTTGCAGTTTACTCGATATTTAATTATTAATAGGGAAAATTGTAAGTTTTATAAGTATATTTTGAAAGTTTAAAATAATATATATAGTTAATTATTAAATATTTATTTATATGTATATTTTTATTATTAAATTTAATCAATTGAACAATTAAATTATACGAGGTGTAGGTTTACACAATGCACATATATATATTTGGTTGCGACCTTGTGGGTTCTTCCATTAACAAAAAGAAAAGAAAAAAAAAAGAAAAAATCTTGTTCTAAATATTTTGATTTTGTTTAAATTTCAACTTCATACAAGTCCTAGGAAAACAATTCTAAATTGCATATGTTTTCTCATTTTTTCCAAAGCTGCACTTCCCAAGTCCAAAATTGTGTTCACAAAACTGTGTTTGCTTGTTGACAAAATGAAAAATATCTTCTACGAATATATACACTAGAATCTCGACAAATTAATACATGATAAATTAATAAGTTCGTTTAAATAACAATATCTTATGATCCCGACTTAGTAAAAAATCAAGCATTTAAATACCATTATAAATAAATTTTTTTATACATTTACAAAACTCAAAAAAAAAAAATTGTTTTTCTTTTTTTTTTTCTTTTCTTTTTGTTAATGGAGGAACCCACAAGGTCGCAACCAAATATATGTATGTGCAGTGTGCAAACATACACCTCGTATAATTTAATAGTTCAATTGATTAAATTTAATAATAAAAATATACATATAAATAAATATTTAATAAAAATATTAATTATATATATTATTTCAAACTTTCAAAATAAACAACTAAAACTTACAATTTTCCCTATTAATAATTAAATATCGAGTAAGCTGCAAAAAGTAATCTCTAAATAGTAAAAACCCTTATGTTATAAATATACTTATAAATAAATATTTAATTATTTAATTATTCAGTCAAATTGTCAGACAGTGACTCTTCTGAGGATTCATCCCAGATGGAAGAAGATGTTGCTCCACCTGTTGCATCACCTGAGCCAGCATACATCCCAGATGAGCTTGAAGACTCAGAAGAAGAGGAACCCTCAGAGGATGAAGAGCTAGACTTGGATGGGAATGATCTGTCAACTCCTTTTGAGGTAAACAATGCTTTCAGTCCTACCTTTTATTTTGAATATGATTCAAACATGGGTCCTCAAATCATAAATTGCCAATTCATTGAGGAAAAGAAAATTTCCAAGGATGAGTTTGATAGGGATAGGATCACTGCTTTTCCTGATCAAAGAAAAATCCTTAATCTAGTTGAGATTGCCTGTCCTTATGATCCCTCTGTTGTGAAGGAATTTTATGCCAATTTACAAACCTCATTTTTAAAGAAAAATTCTCCAAACTTTGGAAAAGTTTTTGTGCGAAATTCTATTTTCTTCTTTTCTTCCAAAATTATCAACTCTCACTTACAAACTTCTACTGTAATTGATGAGGCTAATTATGGTGATTTTACTGAGGTTTGTAAGACTCTTTCTGGAAATCGTCTAAAATCTTGGCCTGCTCACCCCAAAAAATTCAAAGTTTCTCAACTTACTGCATTTTACTCTGTCTTGTTCAAACTCATAATGATGAATTGGATTCCATCAAAAAATGTCTCTGTGATTACTAAACCTCATGCATTACTCACGTACAAATTGGGGATGGGGTTACCTGTTGATTTTGGCAAACTTTTCTTCAACAACATTGGTCATCTTGCCCATAAAATTTCTTCCTCCACTCATCTTCCCTATCCTTCTCTCATCTACTCCATTCTGCTTTCTCAAAATTTGGGCCAAGATGAATCAGAATATCTTCACACTCCTCTTGGCATGATAACTGTCTCTCCAAATTTTCTCAAAGCTCCCCATGTTCAAGATCTCCCATGGAATGGAGATAATTTTCTCCAAACCGAATCAGGTCAAAATAATCTTGGTACTGAAGGTGTTGCTTCTCATGTTGACAACACCCCTGACATCATTGTTTATGTTCCTCGAGATCTTTTGTTACGACAGTTTACTCACTCCCTAGCTCAGATCACCTATCATCAGTCCATGGTGGAGATGCTCCAGAAAGCTCTTTCGGGTCCAAAAGGGGGAGACCAAGCTAGTCATGAAGTTGAAGCACGGACTTCTCATCCTTTGGATGCCAGAGGCAGAGAGCATGGAGTTAATGAAGACGAATAAAAGAATGAGGGTGAAGCTGAAGAAGCAGAGGAAAGCAGTGGGTCCAGTGCTAATGATGGAGGAACAACAGCTGATACTGAGGAGACTTTGGATATTCTGATTTAAAGTTATTTTTATGAACAATATTTGTTTTGTTCAGTTTTTATTTTTCCCTCTGAACTTTTATGTTAGGATTGCACTTTTGTTGCTTTTTTGTTTGTTGAATTGTGTTGGACTATCTTTGATGAATTTGTTTTTGAATTGATTTTTCAATATTTTTTTTCTATGTTGGTTATCAAATTCAGAGGGAGTTCATGCAATGATTCAAGGGGAGTTCAGCTAAAATTTAGTTCTGATCCAAAAGTTAAGAAGGGGGAGTTTGAAACACGTTGATTTTCATATTGTGTTTTTAGCTCTCTTACTTTCAAACTAAATTTTAGTTATGGCTTAGTGGGCTAAGTATAATACTTAGTGGGATAAGTATAATACTTAGTGGGCTAAGTAGTGCTTAGTGGGTTAAATTGTGGATTTTATATTAACTACTGAACTAACCCACTAACCCATGTTCTTGGGTGCTCTTGTAGTTGGTTTTCTTGCAGATCATGGGCTGAGGAGTGGAAGCTTGGAATGTCTATAAATACCGACTTCAAGACTCAAGGAAGTTTAAGGATTCGAAGAAATATAAACCGAGAGCTGAAAAGAATACTTGAGATTTTTAGTGTGTTTTTGGAATCTGTTTTACGTACTCCTCATGAGTACATTATTTACGTACTCCTCATGAGTACATTCTTTGTTGTCTAGATTGTTTAGTATATAGTTTTTATGTTTCTATACTTGGTTGTAAGAATGATCAAGATAGTGATTCATTCATAAGAAAGAAGTTCTTTACGTACTCTTCACGAGTACATTCTTTGAAATCTAGAGTTTTAGTATATATGTTTTTGTTTCTAGATTTGGTTGTAAGAATGATCAAGATAGTGATTCATTCATAAAGTAGAAGTTCTTGTACTTTTTCTCTTTGTATTCTTGTAATACTGTTTTAATATAAGTTTTACGTCCTTTAAAGGGCAAGTTCACAAGTTTTACTTGTGAACATTTTTAGATCAGAGTATTGTTTTTATATTTCCGCTGCATGTTTATAGAAGTGTCATAACACTTAAGATAACACCTCTGTATTAAACGAATTCGGGACCATAAATTCTTTCAATTGGTATCAGAGCCAACACTTGACGTATACTAAGTGTTTGTTCCTATTTTTTTTTTCATAAACGAATTCGTGATGGATACTCAGATCACTGCTTCTATGCGACCTCCTGTACTTAATGGCACAAACTACACCTACTGGAAAGTCAAGATGAGGGCATACATCAAAGCCATTGATGAGAGAGCATGGAGATCTATTCTTACTGGATGGAAGCCACCAACAATAACAGATACGGATGGGGATGTATTTCCAACACCAGAATTACGGTGGACAACAGACGATCTATCAAATGCCAATCAAAACTCAAAAGCGTTAAATGCAATTTTTAATTCAGCAGATTTAACAATGTTTAAATTGATCTCAGTGTGCACTTCTGCGAATGATGCATGGGAGGTTCTTCAGTTACATTGTGAAGGTTCAGAGAGTGTCAGAAGAACTAAGCTTAGATTACTCTCTTCCAAATTTGAGAGACTGAGGATGGAAGAAACTGAAACAATTTTTCAATACAATGAGAAGTTGATTGATTTAGCTAATGAATTTCAATCATTAGGTGGTCCTTTGAGCAATGAGACACTGGTGAATAAGGTACTGAGAACTCTCTAGAAAGATTCAGCATGATAGTTACTGCAATTGAGGAGGCCAAAGACACATCATCTCTACGTCTGGATGAATTAATTGGTAGCTTAAAGTCTAGAGAGATGAACTTTGAACATTTGAGAAAGGAGAAAGGTAAGGCCATCTCAAACGCACTCCAGGCAGAAATAGAAAATGAAGAAGTTGATACGGAATATGATGATGATGCAGAGGAAAGTCTCAACAATGTGGCATTTCAGATTCATAAATTCAATATGGCATACAGACGAAGTGGAATCAAGCCCAGGCAGTTATTTCCAGATGGCTCTCCACAAAATCGACAAACTCAGCCCCGGAACAGATCTATTCCACATAAAACATTTCATCAAACATCCTCTCAAAACACTTTAAAAAAATTCTCCATTTATTCGTTCAAATTCAGAACCATCTAACTTGGATCATATTAAATACAGGACTTGTTCAGGATTTGGACATTATGCTAATGAATGTGCAAATACCTTATGAAGAAGAGGAATGAGCCTGATTTGTGCTGTCAGTGATGAGGAGGAAGAGCAACCTGAACAGACAGAGGAGCAGCAACCCACTAAACAAGCTATTTCTGTCAGATATATCACTGAAAGTTTTCCTGAAACAGAATCACAGGGAGTTTTTCTAGATGCTGCAACACCTCTGAAACACTTTCAGTAACTGAAATTTCTGAGTTAGATAATAGTCATTATACATGTTTGAACTCTATTTATTTGAATGATGCAGAATACAGTAAAGAAGCAGTGGGAGATGAGGAATGAATGTATAAGAAATTGTTCAGCGACTTGGAGAAGAAGACTCATGC
The DNA here is from genome assembly GCF_000504015.1 of Erythranthe guttata. The sequence goes on from NW_012193627.1 coordinate 1,348,570, forward strand.
TCTAGATGCAGCCAACAAGGAAAATTCTTCCATTAAAGAAACAATCACTCATTTGGAGGTTGGAATCACCCAGAAGGATATTGAACTGGCAAAGGTGAAAGATGAATTCAAAGAAGCAATTCTAGCAATCAAGAGGATAAATATCGGCACAACTAAACTCGAAGAGATTGTGTCACTAGAGAAGTACAACAAAAATGAAGGTCTAGGGTTCAAAAAACAAGTGAAGAAACACAAGCCAGTAAAGAAGAAGGAAATTCTCTTTGTAAAAGAGAAGGGTTCAAATGGAAAAGAATGCAGAAATTCCACAATCACCACTCCTGAGTCCAGAATAAGGGGATACATTTGTCATTACTGTTTCTCACCAGGACATATCCGTCCATTTTGTGAGAAACTAAGTAGTGACAAAATGTTGTACAGAATGAGTCACATCACTCCAGGGAACACCTCCAAGAAAAAGGTAGAATTTACAAAAAAAGAGTGTAGAATATGGACTCCCAAAGGTAAACTTATGTGTAAAGCAATATACACTTCTTTAAATGCTAACATTTCAGGTTCATGGTACTTTGATAGTGGATGCTCTAGGCACATGACTGGAACTAAATAATGTCTATCAAACTACCATACACTCAATGGTGGACTTGTAACCTATGGAGAAGGAGCTAAAGGCAAAGTGGTTGGACGTGGAACACTCAATATTGAGGGACTTCCAAAACTTTCAAATGTCTTACATGTTGAAGGATTGGGGTCAAATCTCATCAGTATTAGTCAATTGTGTGATGAAGATCTACGTGTTCAAGTTGATAAGTACTCTTGTTCTGTGTTTGATAATCAAAATCATTGTGTACTAACAGGTTCCAGGTCAATGGATAATTGATATCAAACAGGTGACACCATCTCATGCAAGAGCTCAAGAGTAAGGGAAATAGAGCTGTGGCACCAGAAACTAGGGCACACAAACTTCAAAAATCTGAAGGTGCTCAACAAGTACAATGCCATAAGAGGAATTCCAGATCTCAAGATCAAGGACATCCCTATATGCGGAATGTGCCAGAAGGGAAAGCAAACTAGAGTGCCACACAAAGTGTTACAATACATTGGGACCAGCATTTGTTTTGAACTTGTACATATGGACCTTATGGGTCCTATAGAGGTAGAAAGTCTAGGTGGTAAAAGATATGTATTTGTGTGTGTTGAAATTCTTTATGGTAAGAAACCTAACCTAGAATACATGCATGTGTTTGGATGTGTTTGATATGTCCTAAATGACAGAGATCATCTAGCTAAATTTGATTCAAAAAGTGAGTTGAGTTTATTTGTGGGATACTCTAATAACAGTCATGCATATAGAGTATATAACTTAAGAACTCGAACCATTATTGAATCTGTAAATGTGGTACTTGATGATTTTGCTGATCTCCGCAGTAAAACAGCTGAAGATGAAGTTGATGACCTGATTGCTGAAGGAGAAACAACTAGTGGAGACACTACTGCCACAGATGCTCCAGATATAAACAGTCTAGTGTCAAGAGAAGAGGGTGTTGAGCCAAGTGTTACCACATCTGACTCAATACTTCCTACGGAGAACACAGAAGCTGAAATGCAGCCAACTCATGATGTCTGCAGAAAGGAACCATCAAGTAGAATCCAGAAAAATCACCCCTCTACTCAAGTTGTGGGAGATAACTTTGATGGGATAAGGACCAGAAGAAAAGAGAGGGTGAATTACAGAGATATGGTAAGATTTGCAAATTTATCTTCTGAATGTGCACTAACTGAAACTACTTGTTTTGTATCTTCAGTTGAACCAAAGAATATTGCAGAAGCACTGAAGGATGATTTTTGGATCAATGCAATGCATGAAGAACTGAATCAGTTCACAGGAATGATGTTTGGTACTTAGTTCCTAGACTAAGTCATGTTAATGTGATAGGAACTAAGTGGATCTTCAAGAACAAAACTGATGAAAAAGGTACAGTTGTTAGAAAGAAGGCTAGGTTAGTAGCACAAGGTTACACTCAGATAGAAGGTATAGATCTTGATGAGACCTTTGCTCCAGTAGCTAGAATTGAATCTATTAGGTTAATTCTTGCTATAGCTTGTTTTCTTAAAATCAAATTGTATCAAATGGATATCAAAAGTGCATTTCTAAATGGTGTATTAAATGAAGAAGCATATGTAGAGTAGCCCAAGGGTTTTGAAGATTCTGCCAAGCCTAATCATGCATTCAAGCTTAAGAAGGCTTTGTATGGTCTTAAACAAGCTCCTAGAGCTTGGTATCAAAGACTCACTAACTTTTTACTTGAAATACAGTTTATTAGAGGAGAGGCAGCAGACATAACTCTATCTGTTAGAAGAACAAATAACCACATCATTATTGTACAGATATATGTTGATGATATTGTTTTTGGTTCTACTTGTGCTAACCTCTTATAGTCTTTTGTAGATTCTATGTCTTGCACTTTTGAAATGAGCATGGTAGGAGAGTTGAATTACTTCCTAGGACTCCAAATTAAACAGAGAGGTGAAGGAATTTTTGTAAATCAAAAGAAGTATGCTCTCAATCTGGTCAAGAGGTTTGAGTTGGAGTCAACCAAGCACATGAAAACTCCAATAGGATCAAGTCAGAAACTGTCCAAGGACGATGCTGCTGAGGATGTTGACAACACCCTATACAGAAGCATGATTGGAAGCCTTATGTATCTAACTGCAAGCAGACCTGACATTATGTTTAGTGTTTGTGTGTGTGACAGGTACCAAGCTAATCCCAAAGTCACTCATCTAAAAGCTGTGAAGAGGATTATTAGGTATGTTGCAGGTACAGTAGACTTAGGTATTCAATTTTTCAAACACACTAATACCAATTTGATAGGTTTTAGTGATTCTGATTTGGCTCGGGATATTAGTGATAGAAAAACACATCAGGTGCATGTTTCTTTTTGGGGAATAACCTGGTTTTATGGTTTAGTAGAAAACAAAATTGTGTATCACTTTCAACAGCTGAATCATAATATGTAGCTGCTGGAGGATGTTGTGACCAACTAATTTGAATGAAACAAATGTTGGGGGATTACGGGTTAACCAGTGACACCTTGACCATATATTGTGATAATTCAAGTGCTATTGATATTTCAAAAAATCCTGTTCAACACTCACGAACTAAACACATAGATATTAAACATCATTTTATTCGTTATATAGTTGAGAAAAATATAGTGTGCTTAAAGTGCATTCCTACAGAAGATCAGCTGGCTGACATCTTTACAAAGGCATTAGATTATGAGAGGTTCTCTAAACTTAGAAAATCTCTCGGAATGCGTACTCAATAAACATGTCCTGAAACATGTTGCAGCACCTCATCAAACATCTTAAGCTGCAACATACTTTACTAAAGCTTAGCTTCCTTAAATAATGGCTTCACTGTGATATATTGTTCTCTAAATAAGTAACTGGAAGTCTTTCACCATGAAACGTGATCATGCTTTATGTAAACATTCAGAGAACAATCATAATCACATAAGCCAAACTCTTCTATCTGAATAGTCATATCTTAGTAATTGAGGAACTTTCCAACTGAACACTTGATCATGTTCCATGTGAATTGTTTGACATGAAAGTGAGAGTTTAAAAAACTAATAATATATGTGTGTGTGTATATATATATATATATATATATATATATATATATATATATATATATATATATATATATATATATATATATATATATATATATATATATATATATATATATATATATATATATATATATATATATATATATATATATATATATATATATATGCCTGTTAGCTAATTTTTTTCTCACACTATTAATCATTAAAAGATGTGTTCATTATTTATGTGTAAATTTTCGTGAGTGTTACGTTATTATTTTTATTACTATTATTATTATTATTATTATTGAATTATCACTATTTATATGGGTCATGGGGTACATGGGTTAGTCTTTTTTCTTCCACTAAGTCCACTCTTTATTGTGCCATGTGTCACGTTTTGTTCTAAAGTGCCACATAAACTTTTATTCTCATTAATCACACTTTCTCCAAGAAAAACGCACGCCACTTCTTCACTTCAATTTTTTTTCCGCAATAATTTGGGCTTATAAAATTTCTTGCTTCTTTTTCGAAAATTAACCCTCAAAAATCAAAAGCACAAGAAGCAATTTTCTTTCTCTCCACTGTACCATGGCATCTCCTCCTAGAAATCATCTTCCGGCCGTTGATGATGTGCACAACGATGCTGCAGCACCTGAACCAGCAGACCCTAGTCTAGCCATCATCGTTCATCCTGTCAACCTTGAAGCCATGCCGATCAGTTACATTGAGCCCGGCGACGAGCTGGATCCGATTGACCCAGATGTTTTCCAGAACCTGGGTCCCTCTTCCACTGCAGGAAGGTTTCCTACTCGCCGGTCTAAGCGCATGAATCCCTTCCCATACCTGAATGCTACTGGGTTACAACGCCGGAGGGGAGCAAACTCTCCCAGCAGAGGCGGAAGAGGTGGAAGAAGAGGCGACAGAGGCGGTCGTACTCCAGTTAGACCAAATCCCCCAAGAGGTCTACATTTGATTGATGAAGAAACAGATGATGAAGAAGGAGATCCTACCTTTGCAGAACCAGAAGCCCAACCTCTCTCATCAAGCTCCACTGAGTCATCTTCCAAAGACTCGACTCCACCAGCATCAACTCAGGGGGAGACACTTCAGCCTAACATGGCAGCAGCCTCTTCTCAACATCCTGTTTCCGAAGATGATGCTGCACATGTTCCTTAAAATGCTGCTGCACGTACTGTATCAGACAATGCCCCTCAGAGTGTTGCTGAGGATACTTCTCCCTACCAAGATGAGGAAATGCCAGACTTCTCTGGGATGTCCTCTGCTGAGCATGTAGATATCCCCACTGTTGATGCTCAGGAGTTTGCCACCACAGAAGAAACCTCACTTCCTACACCCTCAGTTCTAAATGAAGATCCTCTGGAAACTCTGGCAGAGGCAGCAATTCAAGTGGATGTACCACCTTCCCAGGTTGAAGAGGAAGAGAAAAGTGATGACAGCTGGGAAGTGCCCCTTGCCTCTTTCCGCAAGAATCTGCCATCCTCAGAGTCTGACAGTGACTCTTCTAAGGATTCATCCAAGATCGAAGAAGATGCTGTTCCACCTGTTGCATCACCTGAGCCACATACATCCCAGATGAGCTTGAAGACTCATTAGAAGAGTAACCCTCAGAGGATGAAGAGCTAGACTTGGATGGGAAGGATCTGTCTACTTATTTTGAGGTAAACAATGCTTTCAGTCCTACCTTTTATTTTGAATATGATTCAAACATGGGTCCTCAAATCATGAATTGCCAATTCATTAAGGAAAATAAAATTTCCAAGGATGAGTTTGATAGGCATAGGATCACTGTTTTTCTTGATCAAAGAAAAATCCTTAATCTAGTTGAGATTGCCTGTCCTTATGATCCCGAAGGAATTTTATGCCAATTTACAAACCTCATTTTTAAAGAAAAATTCTCCAAACTTTGAAAAAGTTTTTGTGCGAAATTCTATTTTCTCCTCTTCTCCCAAAATTATCAACTCTCACTTACAAACTCCTACTGTGATTGATGAGGATAGTTATGGTGATTTTACTGAGGTTTGTAAGACTCTTTCTGGAAATCGTCTAAAATCTTGGCCTGCTCACCCCAAAAAATTCAAAGGTTCTCAACTTACTGCATTTTACTCTGTCTTGTTCAGACTCACAGTGATGAATTGGATTCCATCCAAAAATGTCTCTGTGATTACTAAACCTTATGTACAAATTGGGGATGGGGTTACCTGTTGATTTTGGTAAACTTTTCTTTAACAACATTGGTCATCTTGCCCAGAAAATTTCTTCATCCACTCATCTTCCCCATCCTTCTCTCATCTACTCTATTCTGCTATGATAATTGTCTCTCCAAATTTTCTCAAAGCTCCTCATGTTCAATATCTCCCATGGAATGGAGATAATTTTCTCCCAACTGAATCAGGTCAAAATAATCTTGGTACTGAAGGTGTTGCTCCTCATGTTGACAACACCCCTGACATCCTTGTTTATATTCCTCGAGATCTTTTGTTACGACAGCTTACTCACTCGCTAGCTCAGATCACCTATCATCAGTCCATGGTGGAGATGCTCCTGAAAGCTCTTTCTTATCAAAAAGGGGGAGACCAAGCTAGTCATGAAGTTGAAGCAGGGACTTCTCATCCTTTGGATGCGAGAGGCATAGAGCATGGAGTTAATGAAGACGAATAAAAGAATGAGGGTGAAGCTGAAGGAGCAGAGGAAAGCAGTGGGTCCAATGCTAGTGATGGAGGAACAACAGCTGATACTGAGGAGACTTTGGATATTCTGATTTAAAGTTATTTTTATGAACAATATTTGTTTTGTTTAGTTTTTATTTTTCCCTCTGAACTTTTATGTTAGGATTGCACTTTTGTTGCTTTTTTGTTTGTTGAATTGTGTTGGACTATCTTTGCTGAATTTGTTTTTGAATTGATCTTTCCATATTTTTTTGCTATGTTGGTTATCAAATTAAGGGGGAGTTCAAGCAATGATTCAGGGGGAGTTCAGCTAAAATTTAGTTTTGATTAGAAAGTTAAAAGGGGGGAGTTTGAAACACGTTGATTTTCATAATGTGTTTTTAACTCTCTTACTTTCAAACTAAATTTTAGTTATGGCTTAGTGGGCTAAGTATAATACTTAGTGGGCTAAGTAGTGCTTAGTGGGTTAAATTGTGGATTTTATCTTAACTACTAAACTAACCCACTAACCCACGTTCTTGAGTGCTCTTGTAGTTGGTTTTCTTGCAGATCATGGGCTGAGGAGTGGAAGCTTGGAATGTCTATAAATACCGACTTCAAGACTCAAGGAAGTTTAAGGATTCGAAGAAATAAAACCGAGAGCTGAAAAGAATACATGAGATTTTTAGTGTGTTTTTAGAATCTTTTTTACGTACTCCTCATGAGTACATTCTTAACGTACTCCTCATCAGTATATTCTTTGTAGTCTAGATTGTTTAGTATATAGTTTTTATGTTTCTAGACTTGGTTGTAAGAATGATCAAGATAGTGATTCATTCATAAGAAAGAAGTTCTTTACGTACTCCTCACGAGTACATTCTTTGAAATCTAGAGTTTTTAGGATATATGTTTTTGTTTCTAGATTTGGTTGTAAGAATGATCAAGATAGTGATTCATTCATAAGGAAGAATTTCTTGTACTTCTTATCTTTGTATTCTTGTAATACTATTTTAATATAAGTTTTACGTCCTTTAAAGGGCAAGTTCACAAGTTTTACTTGTGAACATTTTTAGATCTGAGTATTGTTTTTATATTTCCGCTGCATGTTTATACAAGTGTCATAACACTTAAGATAACACCTCTGTATTAAACGAATTCGGGACCATAAATTCTTTCAGAAACGAAGGAGGATACAATGCGAGGCGAATATTAAGGGTCGTAATGGATACGAAGGAGGATCCAAATACATGGGATGGAAACGAAGGTGGATACAATGCAAGGCGAATATTAAGGGTCGTAATGGAAACGAATGAGGATACAAATACATTAAGGGTCCTAATGGAAACGAAGGAGGATCCAAATATATGGGATGGAAACACAAATACATGGAATTGAAGAAGATGGCGTTTGCAGTTCTTGGAAAGAAGATGGAGAAGCCATTGAACGTGACCCTGAGTAAGTGGAACGTTGTGAAGCTCGATCGTGATCAAATTGAATATGCAGCCATTGATGCCGTAGTTTCTTACCAACTTGCTTATACATTGTGTCGTCCGCGGCCAAACTTTATTGCCGTTGGACCTCGATTGTCATTAGTTTAGTGGAGAACTTTGGGTGTTCTTCATATTATTGTATATATATTTGTTCTTTCGTAATTAAATAAGAAAAGGGAATTTATGTTGTTCTATAGAATATTTTTTTTATCAATGTTTTGTTATTGTACTTGGGCGAGTTTAAACATTCAATTCAGTTTAAGCCTTGCAGACATGTGGAAAAATAATTTAACAGTTGTTTCCTACCTTAAAAAAAGAAAAATATAAATTAATAAACCTTATAATAAATATATTTTGATTAATTATAAAGAAGTAAAGAACTAAAAGAAATAAAGAATATAACAGGATTGATGATAAAGAATGAAAATTATTTGTTCAATTCTGAATTTATGATGATGTGGCCCCCACAGATGGAATTTAATTTCTTTCATGTAAATTACGTTTTGCAGATAATCATCAATGAAAAACTAAATCAAAAAAATCAGAACCGAGTGTAAGATGATTATAATAGCAAAATTATGCTAAATTACAAAAGAATTCATATACGATCAATTAATGGCAAAAAAACATCCAGGAAAAAGACCTCAATTGGACGATGTAGTACAAAGGCAGCTTCATTTTCCGACGAAATGATCCTACAACCGAAGGAGAAATACCAATTTGACTAGCTTTACTAAAAAAATAAGGAAAAAAAAAACATAAAAGAAAAAAAGGAAATAATAAGATGGTGGTTGCAACGTCGGAGAATGGAGATTCCCCTGAATCACGAATGTTTGGTCTCACTCTTCAATTATAGCTTACACAATTCTAGCTCGACATTCTACGTGGTATTAATATTGCTTGTACTTTCATAATGTTCTACCAAGATTGTTGTAATATTATTTTTGAAATTGTAATAATATTTTGCGTATTATTGTGATGTAATGTTCTTATTAAAAACATATTTGACATATGTTGTATTTTTTAGCAATTTAATTAAAATGTGTCCGTTCCGGCCGCGACGTTGCAACGGAACTGGAACGGCAGTGTCCGCGACAATGCACTATCCTGTTCCGGCGAACCATGCCGCCATCTTTATATCCTGTTGACGAAGGCGTTGAAAGCGATCACGACGGTGTATGATGGAAATCGAAACCTCAAACCATATGGCTTTATGGCTGCATTACAAAGTCTCGGCCACACCTCCGAAAAATCTCGATAGCTCGCTGCTGAGGTAATCTAAAAAAAATGGATGATGATTCTTTTTGTTTCGTTTCTTGAATTACAATGTTTGTTCTTTTTTTATTACTCACATTTTTTTACCATGATCATTTAGTTCTCTTTTTGTTCAAGAATAGTAGAAGATGATCTAAGTTTAATGTTATTGAAGATCAAGTTATTTAAATTATATACATGCACGTTTTTTTATTATTATTTATTATTATTTATTATTTTAGAGTTCTTTATGGTTAGAATTTGCTTATTTATTAGTCTAGGTAAGAGTTGTTTTCCTTTTGAAAAATAAGTCTTTTTACCGCTTATAAATAGTTTGTCAATGTGACCTTTTATTATCGAAGAAAACGCACTATGAATAATAAAACCCTTATTTAAATGTAAAAAAAACTTTTTTTCTCATCCGCGCCGTCGTAAGGGTTGATGCTAAAAGGTAAGAAGCCCTAATTTGAAGTTTATTTTTTCCAACTTTAAATTATATAGCCACATCTGAGAGATCTCTTTCTCCTCAATCGCTTCTATTTCTTCCAATTTACGATTTTTGTGATTCATCCATTTGTTTGTTTTTTTCTCGTCAGTTGAATTTGTTTTTGGTTGATCCCTTAACTTTAGAAAAAAGGGCATCAAAAGCATTACCAATCGTTGTTTGTGTCGTTTAACGCAAGCATGAGTCATCTCCCGGAAGTAATCTTGGTAGACATTCTGTCATGACTCCCAGTTAAAGATCTTCTAAGATTCAAATCAGTATGCAGAGACTGGAATTCAATAATCTCCAGCCAGCACTTTGTTAAGTTGCAACTCAAGAAATCGATTTCGAGCCCTTCCTGCCACATGATCTTCATGCAATCTCACCTTATCAGAACTTTGAAGAACATCGGTTGTTGCAAAGATCTCCACAGCCGGGACAACATTATCGGCATCCCAGAGGTGCCGATGCCTGTCGAGGCTCGAGGACATTTCCTCGGAACCTGCGATGGTCTGTTTTGTTATTTAGAAATGAAAGCTATGAGAATCTGTGTGTGGAATCCATCTCTCAGGATATCGAAAACTCTCGATTTGAACTTAAGTAAACTATACACTGACAAAATATACACTAACATGTTGTTCTTCTGGTTTGGGCGAGAATCATCAGATGCTGATGAGTACAAGGTTGTCTTGGTGTATACGTTCGACCGAAGAATGTACGATCCATACTTTCTGTTGGAATTTTCATGATTTCCAATAATTAAAAGGGTAAATGACAAATAGACCCATGATAAGGTAACTTAATTAAAAGAGGGACATCCAACTGTTTTGTCTTTCAGATAAATCCAGTCCATTCAAACTTATTTGCAAATAAGGAAAATCCTTTTATATATACCAAAATTACCCCCACTTCATTGAAACCCAATTCAAATCCAATTTCATGATTTACACCCCAATTTAGCCCAATTTCATCAATTAACCAATTTTAACCCTAATTTCAATTTTGACCCGCCACCACCGGAGACCGCCGGTCGCCGCCGTTGACTGGCGTAGACTTTTTCTTTTTTATTTTTTGAAAAACTTTTTTTTTCCTGAAATTTTTTTCGGCCGGTCAACTGTTGTTGACCGCCGGGTCTCCGGCGTTGACTTTTTTTTTTTTTTTTATAATTTTGTTTTTTCTTAAAAAAATATTTTAATCAATATTACTGTCAGTGACAGCACAATTACTGTCTCCGGCAGTTATTTAACTGTCAGAGACAATAATTTAACTCTTAATTGACTTTTTTTTTCTTCAAAAATATTTTAATTAATATTACTGTATTCTTTGCTAAATTACTGTCTCCAGCAGTTATTTAACTGTCGGAGACAGTAATTTAACTGTTAATTAATTTTTTTATTCTTAAAAAAATATTTTTTATTAATATTACTGTATTCGTTGCTAATTACTGTTTCCAGCAGTTATTTAATTGTCGGAGAAAGTAATTTAACTGTTAATTAACTTTTTTTTTCTTTTAAATTTTTTTCTTAAAAAAAATTATTTTAATTAATATTACTGCATTGGCTGCTAAATTACTGTCTGCAACATTAATTTAACTGGCTTAGACAATAATATTAATAATATTACTGTTCGGGAAAATAATATTCATAATATTACTGTCCCAAACAGTAATATTACTGTCTGAGACAGTAATTTAGTAGCCAAGACAGTAATATTAATTAAAATAATTTTTTTCTAAGAAAATTTAAAAAAAAAAAAATCAACGCCAGAATTTGGCCGGATAGAAAACATTACAGAAAAAAATTATTTTGTGAATTTTTTTTTTTTTTGGGTTAATGTGATATATTTGTTTTAATCCGGGGTCAATATGTAATATTAAGGAATTTAGGGCACGTGGAATTGATAAGAATTATATTATGGAGGGTATTTTAGACTAAAAACATGGGGATGGGTTTAATTGAGAGACTGTTTTTTTTTGTGTACCAAACTGCATTTAAGTCCCATGTGATAAGCCTTTTTGTCATTCGCCCTAATTAAAATTGAGTAATATTAATTAAATTATGTAAAGATTAATTTCATTTATTTACTTGATCATAATCATGAAGTAAAGTGAATGAAAATTGTTTTGAGTAAATGGTTAAAGTTCAAAAGATGTGCATTCGATGTGATCGAGTGATAGGACTAGTTTCGGTTTAGGTGTCCACAAATATTACTTTTGGGGACATTTAGTAGTTAGTCAAATTATTTGACCCAAAATCCAAATAATAAAATATTTGGCCCAAACCAAATTAATTAATTAATTGGCCCATGACCAATTAATTTTCCTACGTTTGAACTCTGTGAAAAGAACAGACACAACTTTTTGTTTCTTCTTCCAACCATTGCAACCCTCTATGAATGGATCTCTACCGCCTATAAATAAAGGCAGAATCTGGCCAATTATGTACTGAATTTAATCGGCAATTAACAGATAGTTCTTCTTTTCTTCGTCAAAGTTTCGTTCGTTGTTCAAGTTCGCCGTGGGTCGAATATTCGTGCAAATATTCGACAACCGATCGTTGTACCTTGGGAGACTACCGGGAAGAGACTGTGCACCGTTGACAGCCCGGAAATATTGTCTTAATGGAATTGCTTTGGCAAGCCTCGATCGTTCTTTGTGTGTTTCACAATTCCTCTTTTCGACAAACAAGTAAGTATTTTTCGTTTACGCAGATTGTTATTTATAATTATACCAACAATCTTAAGACAATAGTATATTTCTTATTACAATAATTTGCATAGGAAAAAAAAAATTGCATCTGTGTTAACAGTTGCAAGACGAAACTTTGAATTCTGAATATTTGTTGATATTATGTTGGTTTATAAACATATGCGGTAAAATCTGTTCGAAACTTGTGACTATAGTTATATTCATGGTAATATATATTTTATTTAAACTAATCCATTGTGTTGGAAAAGTTAGTGGAAAAACAAGTTGAGTTTCAAAATAGTGTTGTGTTGAATAGTCCAAATTTGGGGTTCTTGCGCCATTATTAGTTTTTAAATCAATTATGTGATAAGAAATTGTATTTTAATGGTCCATCATAAACTGTGTAGATGAATTCTATACGTGAACTATCATTTAAAAAGATATTGATGCTTACATATTTCCATCAGATCTTATGCGTGGAGAACAAAAATCATTAATTGTATATTTTGTTTGAAAACATGTGTAATGTTACTGTTCACATCAATTTTTTATGAATAATTTGTCTTCAGTATTATGTGACAAATTATTTTGGTTTACAAGTTTAATTTTTTTTATAAATCTGAAAATCGTGTAGATGGCTTCAATCAATGATGCCGCTCCTAAGGTTGTCGGCGCGGCCGAAAAACCAAATAAGTTCACGGGCATGGACTTTGCTACGTGGAAGAACAAAATGTTCTTCTACCTTACTACCATGAATTTGGCTAAGTTCCTCAACGAGGAGGCACCTAAAGCGAAGGAAGGAGAAACTCCCGAAAATAACAAGGAAGTCTTCCTAGCCATTGATGCGTGGAGTCACTCTGATTTCCTATGCCGTGACTACATCTTGAATTGCTTGGACGAACCATTGTACAAAGTTTATAGTCCTATAAAGACTGCTAAACTTTTGTGGGATAGTTTGTCCAAGAAATACAAGTCAGAAGATGCGGGATATAGGAAATTCATAATAGACAAATTCCAATTTTATCGAATGGTCGATAGCAAAACTGTGAGTGAGCAAGTGAATGAACTCCAACTCATGATCTACGATATTCTCGTTGAGGGTCATGAGGTGAGTGAATCCTATCAGTGGCTTCCATAATTGGAAAGCTTCCACCGAGTTGGACGGAGTTCAAACACTACCTAAGGCACAAGAAATCGGTTGCCAAATGGACGATGGAGGAACTCATAGTAAGGCTCAAGACCGAGGAGGATAATAAAATTACGGGTTTTTTGCAAGAACCACCCTTGTGTAATCTCTAATTGCTGAAAAACCCCTCGTGTTAAAAAAATTAGCAAGAACCCCCCTATGAAAGTTAGTCAAAGCCAATAAGGCCCCTAACATCTTATTGTGTCCTGCACGCGCACATTGTGCGGCTGGGGTGCATATTTTGACCTGAAAATATATAAATACCCTTTAAATAAAAATTGGAAAATTACATATTGGCCCCAAAATTTTCATAACCCCAAATTGAAGCTTTAAGAATTTTCAATTCAGCCCTTGACAATTTCTAAAATGCCCTCTCTCCAAATCATCTCATCCCCAATCAAACTCTCCACAATTTTCACGCAAAACACACACACAATGCTTTCTGATGGTGCCCTCTTTGCAAACATATTTTTTTTCTGGCAAAAAGTTTGGAAGGTACCTCACCAAAACTCCCCACTCCCAAATCTGCCTTTCCTCTGTTCCATCTCTCCCGAGAAACTCCGACCACTTCAACCGGCGACATATTCCACAGTTCCGTCGACGAAGAAGGGGCACGAGCATGTTGAGTATGGGGCGGCGGCGGCGGGTGGGTATGGTGACGGAGGCAGCGTATGGGGGCAGAGTATGGGGCGGGGGCAGCGGCGGATGGAGGTAATGGCGGTTGGGTATGGTGGTGACGGCTAACACCGGCAGAGTATGGGGCGGCGGCGGCGGCGGGTGGAGGTAATGGCGGTTGGGTATGGTGATGGAAGATTGAAGGAAGAAGGGAAACAATAAAAATGGCTTATTTGCTGATTGTTGAAGAAACAAGAAGACTCTTCTCTATTTTTCTTGTTTTTTTTTCACGAATTTTCAATTGGATTTTCGGTATATTGGGGTTTTAAATCAAGGTTAATTTTGTCATTTCATTTAAGTCAACAATTTAAATCTGATAAAAGGGGCTGTGTGCTATTTAAAACCAAACATAAGGGGGTCTTTGCTAATTATTTTATCATGAGGACTTTTATGCCAATTAGAAATAACACAGGGGGCTCTGTGCTATTAGCTCAATTTTACAAATATAATGTATTTTCCGGAAAATCCAATTCAGTCCTTTCACAACGGGTCAACGGGAAAAAGAGAAATGGGTCGAGTATATCTAAACATAAATATAGGGGGTATTTGCTAAATTTTTTTATGACAGAGGGGGAAACGCACAGTTGTGTTTTCACAGGGGTAGTAATTGCAATAAACTCTACTAATATATGGTCGACTAATTATTGTTATACTCCCTATCTCGAAAAATTTAGTCGACCGTATAAATTAAATATTTAGTCTTTATATTGTTTTGTACATTTTTAAACAATTATATTTTTTTAAACTCTTTTTTATTTATTTAACTTTCTTTTGTTTACTATTAAGTATTAACTAGCCATTTTTGCTTTAGATGGGGTTCTTTATAATGTTTTATATTGCATGAGGTACCAAATGTAAGAACTCAGAAAATTGAATTTATGATATATTTTCTTTCATTTAACTATTTGAACACATGCATATTTTAGGCAATTACTTTAGTGTTTTTTTGCAGATTGTTAGTTTCAGGAGCGCTCGTAATCAAGCAAACATGGAAGGTTTGTTTTTCGTGATTACACATTACCTCAGGCAGGGGTCCTTGTAATTTGCCCCTAATTAATATTCGCCTGTAAAATAGTTTTTTTTCTTCTTTTTTTTTTCTTTTAATTAGAAGGATAGTTAATGGTTCCCCAATTCTCCTCATAGTGTCTCGAACTAATGACCTAATGGTCCTACGTGCAAGATGTTTACAATTACTGTTTAGGACAGCAATATGAGTAATATTACTGTTCGGGAAAATAATATTCATAATATTACTGTCCTAAACAGTAATATTACTGTCTGAGACAGTAGTTTAGCAGCCAAAACAGTAATATTAATTAAAATATATTTTTTCTAAGAAAAAAAAAGTCAATGCCGGAGATCGGCGGTTGGCCGCCCGGAAAACAATTTCAGGAAGAAAAAAAAAAGTTTAAAAAAAAAAAAGAAAAAATAACAGTAAAGATATGGGTGGAAAAAAAAAGGTCAACGCCGGAAAATTTCAAAAAAAAGAATGATTTTATGAAAAAAAAAATCAAAAAATTATTAAAATGGGGTTAATGTGATATATTTGTTTAAATCCGGGGTCATTGTGTAGTATTAAGGAAGTGACAGTATAATTGATGGAATTGATAACAAAAATATATTATGGAAGATATTTTAGACTAAGAACATGGGGATCAGTGGCGGATCCAGGATTTTTGCCAAGGGGGTTCGAAATTGTAGAATAAAAAATTTAAGGGGCTATTTCACAAAACCCCCTCATTGTATTTCGGTAGAGGGATAACCCCAAATTTAAATCACATATTTGAGATAAATCCAAATAATTCAATAACCCAATATTATCCCTATAGTGGCACGTAGACACGGCCACGGGCCGGTTCGGGCCGGTTCAAACCGGTTCACGGTTCACATTTTCCGGAACCGGAACCGGCCCGTAGTATGGACGGTTCAGTGGGCCGGGTCGGCCCGTCGGTTCAGGCCGGTTCCGGGCCTATCCAGGCCGGTTCCGGGTCGGCCCGGAAATTTTGAATTTTTTTTTTGAAATATTTGATGAATAAGTAAATTTAAAGAAGTACTTTTAAATAGAAAAAGGAAAAGGAAATAAATGAAAAGTCAATTTCGAAGCACAAGTTTGAAATATTAAATATTTGATGAATAAGTAAATTATAGGAAAAATTGAGGTGTGAGGGTATTTATAGGAAAAATTGGTGGGGCAAAAAAAATTCAAAAAAAAGCAAAATTGGGGTGTGAGGGTATTTATAGGAAAAATTGGGGGGGGGGGGGGGGAATTCAAAAAAAAAAAAGTAAATAACGGCTGGTTCACCCGGGCCGGTTCACTAGCCGTTATTTGCTTTTTTTTGAATTTTTTTTTTTTTTTAATCTGGGTGAACCGCCGGGCCGGCCCGGCGGTTCACGGTTCACCATTTCTCAGAACCGGGCCCGTCTCGGGTAGGACGGGCCGGTTCACTCGGTCAACGGGCCGGTTTGGGCCGTCAACGGGCCGGTTCGGGCCGGTTCACTCGGTCAACGGGCCGGTTTGGGCCGTCAACGGGCCGGTTCCGGGCCCAAAACCGGCCCGTGGCCGTGTCTAGTGGCACGTGGTATTTATTAATCAGCCAAAACTTGAAAAATCACCACCTATTACCACGTTGCCGAAACAACTCCTATAATTTCTCCAAAAAGTCCCACTAGGTCAATAGCATCAGCCAAAACCACAAAAAAAAACCTAAAAATCAACGGGAGAATGAAAAAAGTTTGACGGAAAGCTGACCTAGGCGACAACTGAATCTTTCGAGAAGCCCATTAAATACCATTATTATCTCTGCAATTTTCGATACAACCGACCATGAAGAAGGCGCCGTCAAGAAGTATTGTATGTGTTCTTTTTCTTTTTTTTTATGATAATTTCATATTCCACTCTATTATCAACAAAAATCCACTAAATTACATAAAATAGTTGTTTTTAAAGTGAATTATTTGCTCAGTAGAAAGTGGGTTTCGGCAATAGTAATTTTGGAGTCATGTCTTTCATGTAGTGTGTTCTTTTCAATATACATACATTACTTAGAATAGTTGTTTTTAAAGTGAATTATTTGGTTGAAAATGAGCTAATAGCACAGACTCCCCTGTGTTATTTCTAATTGGTGAAAAACACCTCGTGTTAAAAATATTAGCAAAAAAATCCTTATATTGTATTTTTCAAAGAACACCAGTCCCTGTTTCGAAATTGAATATTCACTTATATGAAATGGCTGAACTACCCTTACAAAACTGTAAGGAAATATTAAAAAAAAAAAAAAAAAAAAAAAAAAACATAACAAAATGCAAATAATAACCATTGAACAAAACCCTGTTAGTTTACGTTTTTTTTTACGTTTTTATTTTTGGTCCACTAATCTTTATTTTATTTAATTAAATTGTGGGTAATTCAAATTATGGTATTAAGGTGATTTATGGTATTTACTTTGTAACGTAATAAGACAATAAAAGACCATGATGGGTGGGATTTGTCTTCTGCCGTTACAAAGAATCGTGGCCCTCTTCTCTCGTCTATAAAAGCATCCACAACTCTTCTCCTCAACCATCAGACACAATTGAGAATTCCATCACTTACAGAAATATTCGTGAGTTGTGATATTAGAGAGATAGAGAGAAGAAGGTGTGCTACGAATAAAGTTCTCAAGGAGATTCAAAGGAGGCCTGGCTAGGCTCGGCTTGTAGATTGCTATATATCGTTCATCGTCTCTATCGAAATCCATGGCAAACGGTATGTCGATAATCTCTATTACGTGATTATATTCTTAAGATGAATTTGATTTCAAGATTCTGTGATTAAGGTTTTCCGCATAAAATTAAATAAAAATCTTTCAATTGGTATCAGAGCAGGGTTTTGAAATCGATTCATCTTAGAACTAAAATATGTTATATGTTAATCTTACGGATTTATGATTTCACAAAATTGAATTGTGATTATAATTAATATTTGTGTTTTGATATTTATAATCTGTTTTAAGTAATTGGGTAATTATTATTATTCCTGTAAAATCACACCCTTTCAACGAATTAATGTTTTGACAAAAGTGTCAAGACCTTGTGGGTTTTACTGTTCTATTTTTCATTTATTTTATTATTATATCCAATGCATTGATTTGTATATGCATATTGTCTGAATTATATATGGCTGTATTTTGAGTATTATATAAGTCAAAATGTGTGTGTACAGCGTGTTGTGTGTGTAATATGATAAACACACGTGAAAAAAAAAAAAAACAACGTCCTCGTCATATATTATTATGCAATTGTATGGACTAATGGTTATTACAGTTAATCAATGGTTATTAAGGTTATAATTATGTAAATTGAGAATAATTTACATGAATAATTGACAAGTGAGACAAATTATGTTAGACCATACTTAGGTGTTATAAAAGATCATTTACACCAACATAGAGTGAACAATAGGTATGTTGTATTTCACCCAAAGGCGAACTTGTAGTGATATCGATAGTTCATCTTATTTGACTCAAGGTCTTATGTGGGCATCCTTTTATCTTTACCTTATATATTTGCTATATTTATTTATGTTGCTATTCCTACTTCATTGTACTCGCATGCTTCTGGTATTAAGACACTTAATATGGGTCAAATTTCTCCGAATGGTATGAACAAATTCAATTCACCTTGGGTGTTATGGATTTGGACCTAGCATTGCTTACTGAAAAACCTGGGGAAATAACGGATGCTAACAGTGAGGAAGAAGTTAGCCTAATTGAAGCCTGGACCAAGTCCAATAGGCTTAGTCTTATGCTTATTAGAATGACTGTTGCTAATAACATTAAGACTTCCCTTCCCGAGGTTGACAATGCTATGGAACTGTTAACGGCTATTAAAGAACGCTTTAAATCAGCGGACAAGTCGTTAGCAGGGACACTCATGGCTGAATTGACTACCATGAAATATGGTGTTAGATAAGGGAATTCAGGAACACATCCTGAATATGACTGATAAGGCTACCAAACTTGGAGCTCTTGGCATGAAAGTGGAAGAGTCCTTCCTTGTGCAATTTATCCTTAACTCACTTCCATCAAAGTTCGGCCCATTCAAAATCCACTATAATACTCAAAAAGATAAGTGGAATTTGAATGAGCTGACTAGTATGTGTATTCAAGAGGAAGTGAGATTAAAGCAAGAAGGAAATCACTTTGCATTGGCTGTAACTCATGGAAGTATGAAGAAGAAAGGGAAATTTGTGAAGAGTGGAAAGAAATTCACACCAAACAAAAGATATGAACCTGGTGAAAGTAGTCAGGGTCATCGAAAGGCTTTTGTTGTCACCTGTTACTTTTGTAACAAGAAGGGACACGTAAAGAAGGATTGTGAGAAACGAAAGGCTTGGTTCGAAAAGAAAGGTATTCATCTTTCTTTTGTATGTTATGAATCAAATCTTATTGAAGTTCCTTCTTACACTTGGTGGCTTGATTCTGGTGCTACAACTCATATCACAAATTCATTACAGGGATTCCTTACAACTCGGAAACCGGAGGAAAGTGAAAAGTACATCTATATGGGGAACCGTCTCAAATCTAAGGTGGCGTTTGTTGGAACTTATCGCCTCATATTAGAGACGGGTTATAAGATGGATCTTGAAAACACTTTTTATGTACCTTCGTTTTCTAGGAATTTGGTTTCTTTGTGAAAACTGGATGTTTGTGGTTATTCAGCTTTAATTGGTTGTGGAAAACCCAGTTTTATGTTTAATTCAATAATAATTGGTTCCCGTATTTTATGTGATAGTTTATATAAAATATCTTTGAATCATGAGTTTGAACAATCATTATTAACCACTCATTCGGAAGTTGGCGTAAAGCGAAGCCTAAATAACGAAAATTCTTCTATCTCCTGGCATAAACGATTGGGGCATATCTCCAAGGAAAGAATAGAAAGATTGGTAAAAACTGGAATTTTGGAAAATCTAGATTTTACTGATTTTCAAGTGTGTGTGGATTGCATTAAGGGTAAGCAAACCAAACACAATAAAAGAGGTGCCACAAGAAGTAAAGAGCTTCTTGAGTTAATCCATACAGATATCTGCTCACTACCTATTCCATGTTTTAGTGGAGAAAAGTATTTTATCACCTTCATTGATGATCTATCTCGTTATGGTTATCTCTATCTAATTCATGAAAATCTCAAGCCGTTGACATGCTTGAGGTGTTTGTTACGAAAGTCGAAAGACAATAAGATAGAAAAATTAAAGTTATACGATCAGATCGGGGTGGGGAATAGTATGATAGATATGATGAGTCGGGACAAAATCCTGGCCCATTTGCTAAATTCTTAGAAAAGCGTGGTATTTGTGCTCAATACACAATGCCTGGAACACCACAGCAGAATGGAGTTGCTGAACGTCGTAATCGTACTCTTATGGATATGGTTAGGAGTATGTTAAGTAATTCAACTGTACCCATTTCACTTTGGAATGAAGCCTTGAAAACCGCTATGTATATCTTAAACCGGGTTCCCAGTAAGGCAGTCCCAACAACTCCCTACGAGTTGTGGACTGGTAGGAAACCTAGCTTAAGACATTTACATGTTTGGGGTTGTCCTGCAGAGGCTAGAATATACAATCCAAATAAAAAGAAATTGGATCCTAGAACAATTTCTGGATATTTTATTGGTTATCCACTAAAGTCAAAAGGGTACAAATTTTATTGTCCTAACCATACTACGAGGATAGTTGAAACTGGAAACGCCAAATTCTTAGAGAATGGTGAAGTTAGTGGGAGTGTTGAATCAAGAAATGTAGAACTTGAGGAAATTAGGGTGGATATTTTACCATCTTATTTTCCTCAAGATAAAGTTAATCTTCAACCTATACAGCAGGTTGAAACAAATGATTCGCCACTCCATTCACCACTTCATGAAGATGTTATCATTGGCAATACTGTAGAACCACAACAACCGGTATTTTACTTAGAATAGTTGTTTTTAAAGTGAATTATTTGGTTGAAAATGAGCTAATAGCACAGACTCCTCTGTGTTATTTCTAATTGCTAAAAAACACCTCGCGTTAAAAATATTAGCAAAAAAACCCTTATATTGTATTTTTCAAAGCACACCAGTCCCTGTTTCGAAATTGAATATTCACTTATATGAAATGGTTGAACTACCCTTACAAAACTGTAAGGAAATATTAAAAAAAAAAACAAAAAAAACAAAAAAAACAAAAAAGAAAACATAACAAAATGCAAATAACCATTGCAACAAAACCCAACCCAATGTCTTCTTCTCCAATTGAAGTCCCTCTTCTCCAACACTGTGAAAAAAATAATGGTGATTCTTCAATGTTCATGCCTCACATCTCGCCACAATCAAATCTCAAGTAAAGGTGGCTGACGGGGGAGATAGATAGGGGGGCGGGGATTTTGAGAATTTGGCGGTGGAGGGTCAGGGTGTCTATGGCGAGAAGAGCAGAGGAGGTGGGTGGTAGAAGGAAGAGGTAGCGGCGCGGCGTGAAAAGGTGATTGCCGGAGCCCGGAGGTGGTGTTGTGAGTTTGGTGGTGGTGGTGATTTCAATGGGATGAAAAATAATTTTGGGGAAGAAATGTTCTTTCACTCTGTTTGGAGCCGGCAGCTTGACGAGGTGATTGCCGGTGGTGGTGGTGGTCGTCGGAGTTTGTTGGTGGTGGTGGTCGTCGAAGTTTGCTGGTGGTGGTGGCCGTCAGAGTTTGTTGGTGGTCGGGTGATTTCAATGGGGGATAATAATTTGGGGAAGACGCAATTTATTTTTCTGTGTTTAAGAAATTTTAAAAATTGCAATTTGATCCAAAGTTTTGGATTATTTATATTTAAATCAAATTGGATTTTTTTTTACAAAACAATCCGAGGGTATTTTCGAATTTTCAAGTAAAAACACACACTCCTACACGCACAACTCGCGCGTGCATTATCCGATGAGTTGTTAGGGATTTTTTTGGCTTTGATTTATTTTCATAGAGGGGTCGTTGCTAATTATTTTAACACGATGGGGTTTTTAGCAATTAGAGATTTCACAGGGGTAGATTTTGCAAAAAAACCCGGTTGAAAATAGTGAGTTTCGGCAACATGTTTTGGATTCATGTCTTGTATGTGGTTTATTCTTTTTAAACATGAAAACCACTATGCATAAACAACTATATAAACATGAAAACCACTATGTATAAACAACTATATAAACATGAAAAACACTATGTATAAATAGCTATATAAACATTAAAATCACTATGTATAAACAACTATATAAACATGATAACCACCGTGTATAAACAACTATATAAATATGAAAACCACTATATATAAACAGTTATATTATATAAACATGAAAACCACTATTTACAAACAATTATATAAACATGAAAACCACTCTGTATAAACAACAATGTATACATGAAAATCGCTCTGTATAAACAGTTATATAAACATGATAACCACACTGTATAAACAACTATGTAAACATGAATTTACTTAATTATCCATTACAAAACTCACTAAGAGTTTCGCATAATGCTACAGCCACCACAAAATAAATTCATATTGTTCGAAATAAAATGACATAACTTATTTACTTCAAACTTTTTCACTGTACAAACAAATGAAAAACACCATATGTAAAGAAACAATGTATGTATTTTTTTCCATATGAAAAAAAGAAAAATTGAACCTTTTCATCCCTGATTGCATTTCACAATTAAAAAATCTCTTTATTACATGTCCAGAAAAAAAAATTAAAGAAAAATTAGAAGTCTAATTGAAAACCATAAGGAACTCGACATAATCGAAATATTCAAATCGTATGAACCAAACGGAAGATGATCCGAAATTCGAAATTCCGACATCAAATTTCAGAGGAGGCAAACGGATCTAACGGGGGTGAGATCCGGCAGCTACCTTTGGAGAAGAAGCTCAATTTGCAGATACGACGTCATCACGTCTCCATTGAACCAAACGGAATATTGATGGCAATATTTTTTATATCGGAATATGTACCAGGGAAATACGATGCTACACCCGGTGATTTTCACCGGGTGGCTCTTTTCTTGACATGTGTCCTTTTTTATTTATTTTATAATTATATTTCTAAAACCCATTGGGCCATAACTGAACCCGTAGTGGGAATCTTATTAATTTGGGTGTCTGGTTAGTTATATTCACCAGGTGTAGCATAGAATTTCCCTATGTACCACGACACCATTAGAGAAGCATCTGCACTATAAGTTTGGTCAGAGTCGTCCAAGGCGGCAATTTCTCGTTTGGATCTGAGGCGTCCACGGTGGCGGCAGTTGCAGTAGGGTTTTTCGAGGTCACTCGGGTTCGGCAATGGAGGCGAGGGGCTGGAGATAGAGAGAAATTGAAACGACAAAGAGAAGAGAAAAAACAAAGGAGGGTGAGGCGGAGAGAACGTGTGATATAGGTTTTGGCAAAGTAAAGGGTATTATAATTGTATTATTAAAATTCAATATTAAATTTGGACTTATGTTAAATAGTAGGAGAAAAAATGGATTTATCCAAAGATAACTTTCAAATGAGGGGGTTTTCCCTAATAATCCCAAAATTTAAATATCATTTTATAAAAAATAGTGGACCAAAAATTTATAATTTAAAAATTTTAGGTGAATTGTGTAAATATTTAAAGACCAAAAGGTTGAAAAATGTTAAGATTTCAAAAAAATTTCATTATTGTTATTTGTGAGCAATGTTGTAAGAACCGGACCGGCCCGGCCGGTCGGACCGGTTCGACCGCGACCCGGCGACAAGGCGGTCCGGTTTGAGCTCCAAAACCGGAAAAATAAAAAACCGGGGTCAAATGACCGAAACCCGGTTCAACCGGGCGAAACCCGGAAACCGGCGAACCGGTAGATGACCCCGGTTTTTGTCAAAACAAAGTAAATGGTGGGCGGATCTGTGCGGCGGTGGCTGAATCCGGTGGTCGGAGGCCGGACGTGGACGGATCTCGGCTGTAGACTGTTAGGTGGGCGGATCTGGACGGCCGTGGGCTGAATACGGTGGTCGGAGGCTGTAAATTGAGAAAGAAATGGGAAAAATAGAGAGAAAAATAAAAGAAAAAGAGGTAAGGAAGAAAGAAGGAATTTTGGATTCGAGGAGAAAGAGAGAGGGGGAGAGGAGATAGAGAGAGAGGCTGTCAACGTCAACGTGAAGGAGAAAGAAAAAAGAAGTGGGAAGAGAGAGAATGATGGAGATGAGAGATAAAAAAATGTGAATAAAAAAATAAAATAAAGTAAAATGAAGTGAGGTATATGATATTAATATGGAAAAATGTGGAAAAAGATATATATAAATATAGTATTTTTAAAGTTTAAAATTAATAAAATAATTAAAAAAATAAAAATAAAGAAATAATAAAAAACCCGGGTCGAACCCGGTTGAACCGGTCCAACCGTGACCCAAATGCCTATCCGGTTTTGTGTCCGGTCCGGTTCTGATAACATTGTTTGTGAGGGTGGGTTTCGAACCAGGACCTATTAATAAAAAAAGACATATCTTTACCACTTCAACCAATTGTCTTTTCTATTATTTTATGTATAATAGTAATATTTACTCAAAATGAAGGGTGTGCAACTGCACACCCTAGACCAAGGTTCTAAAAGGCGGTTATCGGGTACGTGGCGGTTAGGGACCGCCACACGATAAATCGGCGCGGCGGTGATTTATCGGAGATAAATCGGAAATATATCGGTTTTAAATTTAGTGTAATATATTTCTAAATATTATTTGTAAATACTCAAAATATATATAAAAGAATATTTAAACATAATTATATCCTATCATTCATATGTTATTATATAATTCTAATTACTCAATAAATAACAAAAATTTAAAAATAATAAGATAATAATATAATAAAAGATTCTTACGAAATACAAATACTACGCAAGTCTTTTGCATCAACAATTAATATAAACACAACAAAGCATAAATTGCGGGGTAGTACTTTGTTTGGTTTTGGAAGTTGAAAGAATTGGAGAAAAATAAAAAAATAAAAACATATTTTCATTTTAATTTAAATTAAAAATAAAAAAAAAAAAAAAAAAAAAAACCGATTTTTTGACCGATATATCGGTTTGACCCGCCAAAAACCGCCGCAAACCGCCTCGCCGCAAAAAACCGATATTCTATCGGCCGCCACGACCGCTATTTAGAACACTGCCCTAGACCATGGCTAGATCCGCCACTGATGGGGATGGGTTTATTTGAAAGAGTGTGTATTTAGTAATGCATGAAAGTATAACCCTAGTATGTAGAATTAATTTTTCACTTGTCTGCAAGGCATAAACTGAACTGAATGAATTTGTAAACTCTCCCAAGTACAATAAGAAAACATTGATAAAAAAAATTGTATAGAACAACATAAATTCCACGAAAAGAACAAATATATACACAATAATATGAAATTCCCTTTTCTTATTTAATTATAAAGAACAAATATATACACAATAATATGAAGGACACAGTGCATGAGCAAGTTGGTAAGAAACAACTGCATCAATAGCTGCATATTCAATTTGATCGCGATCGAGCTTCACAGCGTCCCACTTACTTAGGGTCACGTTCAATGGCTTCTCCATCTTCCTTCCAAGAACTGCAAACGCCATCTTCTTCAATCCCATGTATTTGTATCCTTCGTTTCCATTGCGACTCGTCTGTCTTGCAAGATCGTTCAGGTCCGCGATTTTCAACACGTGCAATTTGTGATGATTGTATAATTTCTCCACGTCATCTTTGATGCCGACCCCACAAAACGTGTGGCGAGGATCGGCTAAGAAGGCGCGGAGGGAAGCCGGAATAAAGTCTCTGTGAAGGAGTTGAAAGATGAGGCACCGGTTGCCGATGCTGAGCTGTAGTATGGCGATAGGGTGGTCTTCGCCTGGGTTTAGATTCGGCAGCCACTCGGTATCAAGACCTATTACGAGATTCTTCTCGAAATCGTTGTGGAATTTGTATATCGAACAAATCCATTCGTGTACTTGTTGCGCCTCCCTTGCTACCGTAACGTGAATGAATTCGTTGTAAAAGGGGACCAATAAAAGGTGTGGCTGAACCTCAATTGTAGACATGGCCATGGCAGATAAAATTACTAGAGAAATTGATGATGAAATTTGGAGAGAAATTATTCAGAACGGAGTATAAAAATTGAAGTTTTAAGTTTGACGAGAAGAGGTGGGTAGTACGTATATATATAAGGATGGGTGAAAAATATTCAGAAGGAATCATAGTTCTAATCTAATTATTAAACAAAAAGAAGTTGAGTTCAAGTATAATTTGGAATAAAAAAAAAAAAAAGAGGAAAATATTTTATTACCAAATAAAAACATTGTTCTCCAAGTAAAATCAAGAGAAGCGATTGTAGAGATGATTGCAAGAAGTGACTATAAATCTTGATGACGACTCTTTTGATTTTATTTTATTGATTTTAGTACTCTTATGTTGCATCGAGTTGCTGAAAACCCCCCAGTGTATTATTAATATTGGCAAAAACACCCTTATAATTCCTTTTTATTTTATTTTTATTTAATAAATTTATATTTTTGCTTGGTTATGTATTCAGGAATGGGATTCTCAGAATGCATCACAGATTGTGACGGAATTTTGTGGTTTTGTGACTATTCTATGTGGTACGTTTCTATTACATAAAACAAAAAAGACATGGGTACTTCACCGACTTTGTCGTCCCCTCCGTACCATCGGTCTAGGGATTCAAGCCCCCGGCAAGTTGAGCCTTGAATTTTATTTTTTTTGAATTCATAGAGAAAAAAGGATTTTTTTTTTCATAGATGATTATTAGAAGAAAGGATTTTTTTTTTATAATTTTTTTGTTATTTTGTTTCAATATTTTAATTTTACGTTTTCTTGTTTATTTAGTTATATGCTTTTTTTTTTCCGGAATTAAACTCTTTTTGTATTTGCTGACATGTGAGTCAAGATTCTCTTGCCATGGTACGTGTTTACAATACTTATGTACTTCTTTGTTCAAGCTACGAAAACACGACTACATATTTTCGAAGAGTCGCACTATGAACGACAGAGAAATATACTGCAGCGACGAATCGCAAAAAATGAAAGATGAAGAACATATTGCAGCGACGACGAATTAAGTATGAGATAAAACATGCTTTTAATTAGCGAATTTCGAAGTTACTTAAAAGAGTAAATTGCATTTACTACCCCTGTGTAAATCGTATCTGCGCGATTCCCCGGGTCATAAAAAATTTAGCAAAAACCCCCCTGCACTAATTAGTCAATGGCGAAAACCCCTCTCAGAGTATATCGTGTGACGCACTTGCGATTTTTTTTTCATTTTTGTATGTGAAATGACATAATTACCCCCAAAAGCCTACACCATCCCTCCCCTCTCCTCTCGCACCAGCAACAAAATCATTGGCTATTAGGCAAAGATGGTGGCGAAGATGAGTTGGGTGGCGGGTGCTGGGCTGTTGAGCAAATATGGCGGCGGAGAAGAGTTGGGCGGTGGTGGTGGAGGTCCTGTGAAGAAGGTTAACTTTTTTTTTTCTTTAATTAAGTTTTGGAAATTGCAAATTTGACCTCTTTAAGTTTTCATAAATTCAATTTGATCCTCGAGTTTTAAAAATTACTCGTTGAAGGACCGGGTCTTTTGTTTTTGCAAAAACCTCTCAGTGTATTTTGTCTTTTCACAACTAGTCAATGGGCAAAAGACAAATGAGTCAAGTATGCAACCTAAATATTAGCGAGGGGGATTCTTGCTAATTTTATTATGATAGGAAGGAATTGCACATATGCGATTTACACAGGGGTAGTAAATACAGTTTACTCTTGCTTAAAAGTTCAAAGCAATGAAACTTCTTGGAAACTTCAAGTTCTTAACGTTTTCGCGTTCAAACTTCAAGTTCTTAACGTTTTCGCGTTCGGAAACGTTTCGTATTGGGAACTCGAAGACATCTGCCGGACACCTTATGGGTCATTTTGCAATTTCTAAAAAGTTAGAAACATGTCTAAATAGCAAATTTTCAAATATTTTTGTTGATTTAATGATCATTTGCAAATTGATAGTTGATAGTAAAATTTATTTGGAATAGGTTTGTATAAAAATATATAAAAAGAATTTATAAATAAATAAAAACTTATATATGTTTATATAGAATATTTATAAATATACCCATTTACTTTTAATATTTACATGTTTCCCCAAGTTCTCATATCCCCATTTTCGGAACATGTTGTTTCCATGTATCTATTGTATCGTTGTTTCTGTGTCCGCTCTACATAGGTTAAATCTCTATAACATGTCACCTAAGATGTAATCAAATAGCATGCACCTATTTTTCCAGCTATTATACGATAGTGTAAGTTTATCCAGTACGCCTATTTCGTTCTGAGTTTCTTCATTACCAAAAAAATAAAAAGTAAATAAACATTGATAGAGAAATTAAATAACCAAAACTAATGAAAGATTTCAACCTTTTCTGTACTGCCCTTTTAGGGAAAAACCAGAGACTCAACGAACATTCTCGCAAACCAATGGCCATTTGATGTAAGAATCTCGAATTTCTTTTCCGCCACTTTAAATATCAATAGATGATGTTTCGGAATACAACTCAAAATGAGATCTCCATCGTCAGTTACTCCAACCAATCTCAAATGCCAAGAAGCCGATATAAGATCATCACACCTTCCCGATAAATTCATCAACTTAGTCCAAGACTCTTTCACTCCATATTCCTTCATCGTCCAAACCTCATAAATTGCAAAATCGCCCCTATAAACATTGCATATTGCAGAAAGGCACCCGTCTATCACCCCAATCACCCCATGCCAAATATGCAGTCCCACCGGCATCGAAATTTCTCCGACACTTTCCAGGCACAAATCATACGTAAACATAACATAGTGATCAGTGTGCATTACTCGATCGTACGAAATCCAATGCACTATTCCATGCAAAAGGATTCCCTCCCCAAAGTACCAAATGAGCTCTAATCGACCGTCGACTTCTCGGATTGATTTCCTGCTGCTGCAGTTGTCTGAAAACGGCTTGATGAGATGCATATGGTACTTAGGACAGTTCGATTTTCCGTCGTACGATCTAATCCCTAAGACAACCTTGTACTCATCATCGGAAGATTCTCGCCCGAACCAGGAGAACAAAAGGGCCGGACAATATCTCCTGTTTACGTTCAAATCCAGAGTTTTTGATACCCTGAGAGATGGATTCGACACGCAAATTCGCATAGTTATCGTATCTAAATAACAGACTAGGCCGTCGCAGGTTCCGACGAAATTTCCGATGGCTTCTTTAGGCCGCGGCAGGGTCTGAAAATCGATGTGGTCCCCCCCTCCGCCTTGGAGATCTCTGCTGTATTCGACGGTCCGAAAAGATTCATCATCACGTGGCATGAAAATCCTATGGCGGGAAGGGGTAGAAATTGATTTCTTGAGATGCAAGTTAATGAAGTGCTGGCCGGAGATTATTGAATTCAAGTTTTTGCATACTGATTTGAATCTAAGAAGATCCTTAACTGAGAGCCCTGACAGAATTTCCTCCCAAATTTCTACAGGTAACTGATGCATTCTTGATTTAATGGCAGAATAGATTTCTCTTAGATCTCTCTCTCTCTCCCCCTCTCTCTCTCTCTCTCCCCCTCGTAATTTGTATATATATATGTTAACGTGATGGATACAAACCCTAATTGACGACTACACAAGGAGTTCTTTCGAGCATGGAACTCTAGAATGGAAAAAAATTTGCAAAAATTACGAATTTTAGAAAATAACCCTAATTACATACTACAATTACAATATATGTTTTTGTGAACGTTTCCTATATATGGCCCAAAATATGAGTTTTATTTGCAAAATCCACCCTTGTATAATCTCGAATTGCTGAAAAAAACCCTTGTATTAAAAAAAGGGTTAATAGCATTTTCCCACCTAAACTTTGTCCGTTTTTGCACTTTCCCACTTCAACTAAAAAAAGTTGCACGGCGGCACCCAAACATTCATTTTTGACGCACATAACCACCTGGAGGGAATATTCTGGCGAATCTTTCCACTCTCCGGCGCACGCACGCTGCACATGCCAAATTACATGGGCTTTTTAGTCTTTTCCTTTAGCATCCTCCTAAATGCCCTAATTCCGCCCTAATTTTCCCTGATTAAACAATAATTAACCATTGAGGTTTCAAAACTGGTCAACTATGAACCACCGTAACAGAGCGACGTCGTATTGACAAAACCTTCCACAGCACACTTGTTCGAACGACGCCGTAGAAACCAACTTTTTATTTCATCCCCACCGCATAAAAAGGAAACCCTTTCTAAAACTTTTTTCAATTCCGACGCTCTCTTTCTCTCTCCTCAATCGCCGGCGGTATTTCGCCGCGAATTCACTCCCGAACGACCACCCCCCTCCGATTACAATCGCCGCAACCTAATTTCATTCTTTTCACCCTATTTTGTTTTTGTAGCTATGTGCACTTGCTTGTATTGAGAGAGTAATCGGATTTTTTTTTTTTTGAAAAGTTATGGAGCAGGATTATTACATGAGTGGTAGCAGCGATGATGAGGGCGATTGCTATTCGTCCGATCAAGAAGCTGAACCGCTCGAAAACGAAGAGCCCGATTCTCCGTGGGCCCCATCAAAATCCCCTTCCTCGAAGGTGTGTGTACCATTCTACCACAGCCTTTTTGTAATTTTGAAGAATGCATGTTGAGCTTTTTTAGTTTTGCCTAATTTGTTGGTTAGTTTTCTCGGGCTAATTTGATGATTTTGTGCGGTGGTTAATGATTTGGAGTTTTGCCTGATTTTGTGGTTTCCTTTTAGATTGAGGAGAGAGAAAGAGAGCGTCGGAATTGAAAAAAGTTTTAGAAAGGGTTTCCTTTTTATGCGGTGGGGATGAAATAAAAAGTTGGTTTCTACGGCGTCGTTCGAACAAGTGTGCTGTGGAAGGTTTTGTCAATACGACGTCGCTCTGTTACGGTGGTTCATAGTTGACCAGTTTTGAAACGTCAATGGTTAATTATTGTTTAATCAGGGAAAATTAGGGCGGAATTAGGGCATTTAGGAGGATGCTAAAGGAAAAGACTAAAAAGTCCATGTAATTTGGCATGTGCAGCGTGCGTGCGCCGGAGAGTGGAAAGATTCGCCAGAATATTCCCTCCAGGTGGTTACGTGCGTCAAAAATGAATGTTTGGGTGCCGCCGTGCAACTTTTTTTAGTTGAGGTGGGAAAGTGCAAAAACGGACAAAGTCTAGGTGGGAAAATGCTATTAACCCTTAAAAAAATAGCAAATACCCCCTATGAAAATTAGTCAAAGGCAATAAGACCCCTGCTAGCCGAATGTGTGTAGCACGCGCGAAATGTGCGAATGGGTGTGTATTTTTGACGCAAAAAGACTGAAATACCCTTTAAATTAGAAATTTGAAAAATTATAAGTTCTCCCCATAATTTTAATCATGCCCAAAATAAAGTTCTCAAAATTTTGAATTCAATCCCCAATATTTCTATAAAGCCATCTTCCCCAAAACCACACCCCAAAACCAGATTTTTCTTCTCCCCCACACAACTACAACCACCAAAAGTTTCCCCCACCATCAAATAATTCATTACAAATCAACAAACAAAAGGGAAACTGAAATTCAATTCAAGCCAAAAATGAAATGCATTTGCAAATCCATTACAGACTGCATATTTGTGTATGTGTGTAAGACCCACCATTAGAGCACGTTGAGAGGAGCTTGAGCAGACATAATAAACTCTTTCAGCCTCCTAACTCCAAATCAATGGCATCTTCCCTCGTCCTCTTCTTCCCTTCGTCATACCCACAATTCAGTTTTTTTTTTTTTCTTTTTTTTTTCCATAATACAAAAGAGGCCAAATAAAATCTAACAACTAGAAAATATGTCTTAAAACTAACAAGAGCCATCTTTCCTTTGTTTTTTGTTCTTTGTTCTTGAGGTGGTCTGTCGTCTTCAACTCCACTGCCGTCCCCAAAGCAAAGATTTTTCAAACTTATCTTTTTTTTTTGCCCCTTTTTTTGTGTTGTAGTTGTGGGGTATTTGGTTAGTTCTACCTAGAGGTGGTTTCGTCATTTCATGTAAGTCAACACCCAATTTTAATTTTAATGCAAGGGGGCAGTGTGCTTTGCAAAATAAAATATAGGGAGGTCTTTGCTAATATTTTTTAATAGAAACGTCTTTTTGGCCATTCGAAATTACACCGGGCTTGTATGCAATTAGCTCCTCAAAATATATTACATAATATAGGAAATATCGAAAAACAATGTCTATTGGATTACTAATTTAAGGGTTATATAGTCCACAGTCCACTTTTTTCAACTTACGGACACCTTTTCACCATAATCTTTTTACTTTTTTTTTTCCTATCAAACTCTCTCAATTTTCACAAAACCCAAAACTCAACATTTAATTCAAATCAACTTTTTTTTTAAGTCAAAGCTGGAGACCGGCGGTCAACAGCGGTTAACCGGCCGGAAAAAAATTCAGAAAAAAAAACTCAAAAAAAAGAAGATAATCAACGCTGGAGAACCGCCCGGTCAACGCCGGAATCTAGCTGGAAAAAAAAATTCTGAAAAAATTTTATTTTTTATAATAATTATGAAATGGGGGTTAATATGATATATTTGTACAAATCCGGGGTCAATGTGTAATATTAAGAAAAATGAGTATAATGAATGAAATTGATAAAAATTATATTATGGAGGGTATTTTGGACAAAAGACATATGTATTAATTTATTTGCAACACTATTTTTTGTCTGAGCCTATGTGCATTTAAGTCTATTGTGCATATTTGTCATTCGCCCATTTATAATTAGGGGTTTTTGTGCATAATTCCCCAACCAAACATCTTTATTATTCTAAGTTTAGGGGTTATATCTCTTTCACCAATAAGCACATCCCCTTAATATTTATTATAAATAAAGGAAACATTCATGTATATGAGAATATTACCCTCAACCATTAATACCTAATTCTTAATTATAACCCCAATTTAATTAATTTTGTCCACAAAAATCCAATTTTGACCCAAAAAAATTCAATTTTAACTTTTTTTTGGAGGATACTATAATGTGCTCCAAATACATCCTTCACTTAATTTGTTCTCAATTTGACCCCAAATTTCACAAATTATTCAATTTTGACCCAAAACTTTATTTTTTCAAAAAAAAAAAAAGTTTGTCAAAAAAAAAAATTTGCCGCCGGATTCCGGCGTTGAATTTTCATAATTTTTTTTCTTTTACTTTTTCTTTCTTTCGGATTTTTTCGCCGGTCTCCGGCGTTGAATTTTTTTTTAATTTCTTTTTTCTTTTCTTTTCTTCTGGATTTTTTCTCCGGTTTCCGGCGTTGACATTTTTAGTGTTTTTTTAAGTTTTTGGTATTTTTCTTTGGTTTTTTTTTACGTCCGCAGCTAAACGTTGACCGTAATTGTGCTGTCACTGATAGTAAACTAATGTACTTATATTGTCAATGACAGTTAATTAACATAATTGTAGTGTCTTGACAATACATTTATGTAATTGTTCTGTCGTTGACAGTAAATTAACGTAATATTATTATTATTATTTTTTTTTTTGTTTGATTTGTTGACAAGTCAACGTAATTATATTACTGTCGTTGATAGTAAAATAACTGTAAACACAATAATATTACTGTCAACAACATCAATATTATTATTTTTTTGGGTTTTTTGTTTTGTTTGAGTTATTCACGGAGTAACATAATAATATTACTGTCTATTATTGTAATATTACTGTAAAAACAATAATATTACTGTCATTGACGGTAATATTACTGTTGTTATAGTACTATTGCTGTCAACCACATCGATATTATTTTTTTTTTTTTAGTTTTTTTGTTTGTTTGAGTTATTCACGGTGTAACGTGATAATATTACTATCTATTATTGTAATATTACTATGGTTGACGGTAATATTACTGTTTTTCTAATAATATTATTGTCACTTACAGTAATATTAGTTCTTTTGTCTTTTTATTATGTTTACATTTGTTGAACGGTCAACATAGTAATATTACTCTATTGCACAATAATAATGAGTTTTTTTGTGTTAATATTACTGTGTTAGAGATTAATATAGCAATATTACTGTGTTAAACTGTAATTTAGTTAATTTTACTGTGTTTAACAGTAATATAGTTAATATTACTGTCAATCACAGCAATATTGTTGTTTAAACGAAAAAAAAAAGTTACATAAAGAAAAAAAATCGAAAAAGTCAACGCGGAATCCGGCGGAAAAAAAAATTCTGAATCTTTTTTTTTTTGGTCAAAATTGAATAATTTGTGAAATTTGGGGTCAAATTGAGGGTAGATTAAGTTAAGGATGAAATTGGAGCATATTAAAGTATGAGGGGTTATTTTAGTCATTTACAAAAATCTGGACCATGTGTGGATTTATTGGTAAAGGAGATTTTTATCTAGATCTCTTTATGAATAAGTATCCATTGATGGGCTTATTTGTAATCACCCATTATAATTATATATTGAGTTAAATTCACTTTGCACCCCTGAAATATAACATATGTAACACTTACCGCACAAAGTATTTCTTGTAACATTTACACCCTTAAAGTATTGTTTGTAACATTTACCCCCTCAAACACTATCTTTTTTTGTATCTTAAATATTAGAGCTAATAGCACAAACCCCCTGTGTTATTTAAAAATTGGCATAAAAGCCCTCATGATAAAATAATTAGCAAAAACCCCCTTACGTTTGGTTTTTTTATAGCACACCGCCCCTTTTATCAGATTGAATTATTGACTTAAATGAATTGACAAAATTAACCTTAATTTAAAAACGCAATATACCGAAAACCCAATTGAAAAACTACCCCTTGAAAATTGCAACTGCGTGTTTCTCCCCTATCATAAAAAAATTAGCAAATACCCCCCTATATTCATTTTAGATAGCATACTTGACCCATTTCCCTTTTTCCTGTTGACTGGTTGTGAAAAGACAGAAATACCCCGGGAAGATTCCTGCGAAAAATCTAAGGGACCAAATTGAATTACTGAAAAATTGTAGAAATTTAATCAAATAATAAATTAGGTGACTGAATTGTAATTTTCAGGAAATACATAATATTTATAAAATCGTGGGGCCGAAAACACTATTTTGGAGCCAAATTAAAATTAAAACTATTTAGGAACTGAAAAATAATTAGAAATGTAAATTACTATTATAATTATTCGTTTAATATAAGTACAAATATTAAAACATAAACAAAGAAAATTCTTATACAAATAAACATAAATCGAATTGAACTTAAATATAAATAATCCAAACTTTGGATCAAATTGTAATTTTTAAACTTTCTTTAACAAAGGAAAATGACACGTTTTTTATGAAAAAAAAAAGAGAAAAAAACATCGTCTTAACCAAATTTCTTAATCTCCATTGAAATTTCCACCACTACCACCACCGGGCAATCACCTCGTTATGCCGCCGCCTCCAATCAAAGAGAAGAACATGTCTTCCCCTAATTTCTTCTTATTCCCCATTGAAATCGTCACCACCACCACCACCTCCGGCAGTCACCTCTTCACGCTGCCACCTCCGTCGATCCCACCTCTTTCCTTCACAACATGTCTCCTCCACTCTTCTTGCCGAAGACACCCGTCCACCGCCAACTTCACCTCGCTGCCGCCTCCCATTCCACCTCCCACTTTCACCAGAATTTTCTCCTCTCCGCTGTCGACTACGGCGGCGAGGAGCTGCAGAAATTGAGCGGCTGGTGGCTTTGTCGGAACTCGGAAGTGAGTTTGCAGTTGATGGAGTCGAGGTAAAATTGATTAAGAGAAGAGGTCTTTGGCGCCCCCATAAACCCGATTATGCCGTGAGAGAGTGGTGTATATTGCAGCACAAAGTGGTGGCGGTTTGGTGTTCCCTGCCGTGGACGATGGTGGGAAACGGTGGTGAACTGGTGGTTTTGTTTGAGAATATATTTTTTTTTAATTTATTACTTATTAAAAAAAAGGAAAGAAGAAAAAGAAAAAAAAGAAGTTGGGAGCAATTTTGTCATTTCCTGCAACAAAAGGAAGAAAAGTCGCGGAAACCGCGCGTGAGACACACGATTTGTGACGAGGGGGATTTTCGCCTTTGACTAATAAATACAGGGGGTTTTATTTGCTAATTTTTTTATGACAGGGGGGAAATGCATAGTTGCGATTTTCACAGGGGTAGTAAATGCAATAAGCTCTGAAAAAATCGTGAAAAAAAAAACAAGAAAAACAGAGAAGAGTCTTCTTGTCTTCCCCCCCGTTGACCCACCCCCACCCCAAAATAATTCTTCTTCAACAACCAGCAAATAAGTCATTTTCACAGTTGCCCTTCTTCCTTCAATCTTCCACCACAATATCAAATCTTCATTACCTCCACCCGCCGCCCCGTCCTATACTCTCTGTTGGTGTTAGCCGTCTACCACTCACAATCCAAATCTGCCGTCCACCACCGCACATTGCACACTGGAATCTCAAACATACGGAGTCCACCATCGGCGTCCCACGAAGTTCCGTCATAGTCACGACCTAGTCGCACAATGTGCGCGTGCAGAACACGATAAGATGGTAGGGGCCTTTTTGGCTTTCACTAACTTTATAGGGAGGTCCTTGCTAATTTTTTTAACACGAGGGGTTTTTCAGCAATGAGGGATTACACAGGATGGTTCTTAATATATAATAGTACCGTTGATATATCTCCACCTTTATTGGATGGAAATGGAATAATCAACATTCAACAAATGTAATCAATTACTCAATGCAATATTTGTAAATTTTAAATTTCATGTTTCTTTCATAAAATAAATTACATAAAAAACTAATTCTTATTGGATTAGCTAAAATTGAAAAGTAAATTAAATCAATGAACAAATAATGAAAAATTATAAATATTATGATTGAGAAGATATATATCATTAATATTACACAACAAAAATTAATATTATTGTGTAATACAGTAATATTAATATGTTGACCGTTTAACAAAAGTCAAACATACTAAAAAGTCAAAAGAATTAATATTGATGTGGTTGACAATAAATCACAATAATAATATTGTAGCGATAGTAATATTACTGTCAATTGACAGTAATATTACAATAGTAGATTGTAATATTATTACGTTGATCAGTCAACAAATAAAAAAATAAAAAACTCAAATTATATTGATGTGGTTGAGAGTTATATTATTGTCTTCTCTTTGTTTGCTTTCTTCCCCAATATTTTCTTCTATCCCATTCTCTTATCCTTACATTCTCCTTTACTTAATTTTTTTTTTCTTTGTTCTCTTTGTTTGCTCTCTTCTACATCTCTTTGTTCATCTTGCCTCGTAAACTTTTTTGCCACCAATTTCATCCTCCTTCTCCATGTTCTCTTCTTTTCGTCTTCCTAATCGGACGTCTTTGTCCCTCCTTAGCTTTCCTTTATCTTGTTTATTCTTTTGCACCAATGTTAGAATCTAAAAGTAAAAAAACCAGGATCAACTAGCAAGAAGCTAGACATTTTTATTACGGTAAATATCCAGACATAATAGATAAGAGTTGAAATATTGAATAAATCCACTCTCTTATATAGAGTTTGCAAAAGCCAAACTAGTAAAGACTTATTTCCTATGACAAGCAGAAAATCTCCTAACCCATATTCCTTTGAAAAAAATCTCACGTGCAAAGCACATGTTTTCACATTCTGGTTAAAATTGCCGGAAAATTGAGTTTAGGGGGCATCGTGCAACGAATTAATGAGTTCAGGTAAAAACGTGCAAATTTTTTTTATTTGGGGGGTAAAGTGCAAATCGACCCTTAGTTTAATGGGGCAAACTTCTTTTTACTCTATTTTCTTCTATCCCATTCTCTTATCCTTACATTCTCCTTTACTTCAAATTTTTTTTCTTTGTTCTCTTTGTTTGCTCTCTTCTACATCTCTTTGTTCATCTTGCCTCGTAAACTTTTTTGCCACCAATTTCATCCTCCTTCTCCATGTTCTCTTCTTTTCGTCTTCCTAATCGGACGTCTTTGTCCCTCCTTAGCTTTCCTTTATCTTGTTTATTCTTTTGCACCAATGTTAGAATCTAAAAGTAAAAAAACCAGGATCAACTAGCAAGAAGCTAGACATTTTTATTACGGTAAATATCCAGACATAATAGATAAGAGTTGAAATATTGAATAAATCCACTCTCTTATATAGAGTTTGCAAAAGCCAAACTAGTAAAGACTTATTTCCAAAGACAAGCAGAAAATCTCCTAACCCATATTGCTTTGAAAGATTGACTAAAAAGAGAAATCATAAAATACATAAATAACGAATAGAGATGATTCGGCAGATGATTCGGATGGACCAGCTTGGATATCCATCCTTTCGACGACAGTCTCGCACATAGGTGCTATGCATTCCACGTTTTTATATTATTGGCAATTTAGGAATTTTCGTGAACTTTACATGTTAGGAAGGGTTGGGGTTATTATGGATTGTTTGGGTCTATCAAGACTAGACTGTTTGCCGAATGGTGCCACACATTTCGCAACCGTTATACCAGTTTCGCCCATTTTTGGCGAAAGTGTAAGTGGCCTCGGCTGTTGTGGTGAGGCGAACGGTCTACCTTGGTCTTCCACGACCTTCTATGATCATTCCCTACCCGTCCCTTTTATTATTTGGGCCACCTGTTTTGCCCGTATTCTTAACGTTTTGTTAGTTAGCTATTGTCTTTTGTTTGTCAATTGCTATTATTAGTCATATGTTGGGCAGTAGCAATTTGAGGAAAACTCATTATGTACTTCTTAAATATTGTTTTATAAACAGGTAGGGGGTCAAGCCTAATCCCCACCCTCATCGGGTGTCGTTCTCTTGAAAAAAAAATAACGAATAGAGATTTGTTACATTGTAAACCAAAAATATTATGAATAATATGAGGAAATGTATATTTTGACGCGACCAAGTACTCACTTGTAAAGAGGAATCTCTCACTCTCAATGCAATATACTTGCATATTTTTTTATTTTTATTTTTAATTTAAACGGTCATTTGATTTTATTCATGTAAAGGGGGTCTATATAGGAGTTTTGCAACATCCCTCCAAAACATAGGAAATTAAAGTTTTGAAATTTGAATGACTTCTCGACTTCTCATTCCAGAAAATAAATAACTTTGACTTTGAATCATCAATACGTAGAAAAATGACAGCAGTATCTGATAATAAGATGAATAATTCGAAATTAGACTACTAAAATAAGTAAAGCACTTGGAAATACAAAAAGACGCAAAGCTTTCATTTTTCCCGAGTGTAATGGCAGGCTCTATAAAACCGAGCATAACTTCTTTTTCATACCTTTGTTTTGTAAACCAATTTTTGTTTTTGGAAAACTAGACTTCCAGAAGTTTCTAAGCATTTAATAGAAACTAGACTTGCAGAAATATAACTCTTTGTCAATCAAAACAGTTTAATTTTCAAAGTTCGACTCTTCTCCTGCATCATAGGCCCAACCAATTCTTGATGCCATAACAAAAACAGATTATTTCCTAGTTGAAGAAAAATGCTGATTCAGTTATTCGATTAAGTTTCGACTTGAAGAAGAACACGGGACACATAACAGCGAACGAGAAGAAAAAACAATTTCTTAACCTTGTGTTTTGCTGCAATGCCATTTAGGGAAAAACCAAAGTCTCGACGTACATTCTTGCATACCCGTAACCATTGGACAAAACAATCTTCGATTTCTTTTCCGCCACATTATATATCAAAAGTTGACAATCAGGAGCGCAGCATAAAATTAAATCCCCAGTGTCAGTAGCTCCAACTAATTTCAACCTTGAAAAAGACGACAAACCATTATCGCAGTTACTGAACGACAAACTCGTCATCTTAGTCCATGATTCCTTCACACCGTACTCCTTCATCATCCAAAACTCGTAAATTTCACAATCGCCCCCACAAACTTGGTATATTGCAGAAAGGCACCCATCAATCACCCCAATCGACCCAGTGCTAGAACTCAATCCCACAGGCGTCGATAGTTTCCCGAGAGTTTTCGCGCCCAAATCATACGTAAACACCGCATCGTGATAGATTGATCCAATAACCGATTCAATTCGATAGCTGCCCGCAAACCAATGCACTAGCCCGGAAAAAAAGGTCCCATCATCCGAGGAAGAGAAATATAAATCATCCATTTCTACTTGGGTCGATTCCGATACGCAAGAAAACGGCTTAATTACATATATATGATTTCTATATTCGTCTTGGTCCGGCATTATGGTGATTCTCCTAATTGCATACAAATTAGGGTCTGTATTTTTTCTAACGACAGATCGAATCCCTAAGACAACCTTGTATTCATCGTCGGAGGATTCTCCCCCGAACCAGAAGAAAGAAACGCTTCCTGTATGTTCAAATCTAGGGTTTTTGATAGCCTGAGAGATGGATTCCACACACAGATTCTCCTAGTCAACTTGTTTAAGTAACAGATCAGACCACCGGAGGAACCGATGAAAGTGCCGACGGCTTCTTCGGGCCTGGGCAAATGATCTTGGACGTCCATTATGTGGAAATCGACGGCCCGAAATGATTTCGGAAATGGCATGAAGATCCTGTGGTGGAAAGGGCTGGAAATTGATTTGTTGAGATGGAGGTTGACGAAACGTGGGGTTGAGATTATTGAATTCCATTTCTTGGAGACGGATTTGAATCTCAAAAGATCTTTGACTTGGAGATGTGACAGGATTTGCTCCAATAAGTCTTCATCGAATTTCTGCACCATAGCATGCTTTCTTTAGAATTGAGGGGATTAGGTTTTCTATTGAACGCTCTTTGCTAAGGTGATTTTTATTTTTTTTTTTCTTTTTTTGTGTGTTCTTTTTAGGAAGAGAATAAATTTTAGAGAAAAATACAGATTTCCAACCCCGTGTAATCTCTAAATAGCAAAATATTCGTATAATAAATAAAAGCAAAAATCTCCCTGTGAAATTTAGTCAAAGGCAGAAAACCCGCTGGTTGACTTTCGTGTGGCGATATGAGGTTGATAGCTGATTTTTTGGTTGATGAAATTGTCCCTCAAATTATATATATATACACATATATATATATATATATATGATATACCTAAATGGGCCGGCCCAATGAGCCCTCAAATTTATCTACCAATTAGGCCCACTACACGAAAGCCCAATCACATACAAATGGGCCCATTACACGAAAGCCCAAGCTCCTTCAAAGTAAGGCTTGGGCCCAACAAAGTAAGCCCAACCCATTCAACGATATATAAATAGATGTTTTACTCATTTGTTGAGGTACGTTCTAATTATTAGCAATCAATCTCGAGTTCTATTCTCTCCATTATCTCTACGATCCGTACATCTGACTTGAGCGTCGGAGGGGTTTCCGCCGGATCAACCCCCGGCTTAGTTCACGTGTGCTCATTTCGCAGGGACCTCAGGATCATCGAGTTATCAAGCTACTGATCCGCTTTGCTCTCCCAGCTCATTTTCTATACTACCCCAGGTGATCTACATTTTAGCATCATCATTTTGGCGCCGTCTATGGGAACGATGCAAACCAGATCACGTAGCCAACAAGATCCTCCTGAGGCGTCAGCTCAGAGAAAAAATGACACAGCAAATAACCTCCCAGTCCGTGGAGGATCTGGCATACCACCTCCTTCACGCACCGCGGAACAACTTCCTCCACGTGCCACGGAGCCAGCTCCTACA
This sequence comes from Erythranthe guttata, assembly GCF_000504015.1. Next base: position 1,390,373 of record NW_012193627.1, read on the forward strand.
CGTGCTGCAGATCCACCTCGCGACGTTCAGGTGATCCCTTCTCGGGACCCACCACTCGCCGATCCACCACTCCCCGCTCCTCGAACGGTTCAAATAACCGAGGACGCGCTCCAACGCATGATAGCAGAAGCCTCAACTCGCGCCGCCACGGAGGTCGTAACTCAATATATCGCCACGATGGGAGCAAACGCTCCCAATGCGATACCAGCGCAAGCTCCACCTATAGTACCACCTGTGGCCCCACCGCCGATCCAGAATCAAATAAGTGTCTCCTCCTCTACGTCGGACCCACGGTCCCGAGTGCAGCTATCTACAAATCACAGAGGAGCACAGCCCAGGCAGCAACGTCGGCGCTCACCCCTACGGGGGAACGCATCACCACCGAGAATCCTTCTCTTTAATGAGGGAGAAGGCGAAGTAAACAGCCGAATGTCTCGCCAAAACCTTTTCTCCCAACCAAATAATCAAATGGGTGAAAGAATGCCTCTCCCAACAAGACGCAGTCCCTTCACCATAGACATTCTCAACGAGGTATTACCTCAAGGAGTAAAGATCTCGGGGTTACCTCAATTTGAAGGGACCACCGACCCACAGGAACATATAGAGAAATTCAGTGCCATGGCGGATTTATATGGCCCGACGGATGCTGCGATGTGCAAAATGTTCCGTACCACTCTCTCCAAGAGGGCAATGAATTGGTTCAACTCTCTACCCATAGGGTCGATTGACACCTTCGCTCGGCTATCAACCCGGTTCACCAACCAATTCGCCATCAACAAACAATATGCCAAGACCCCAGCTCACCTTTTCTCAGTAGTACAGAGAGATAACGAAACGCTCCGCAACTACATCAAGTGTTTCGTAGAAGCCGTCCATGAAGTCCCCAGTGTGGGGCAAGACATGCTCTCCGAGATTATGCAGCAGAACTTGAAACCGGGTAGATTCAAGGAATTGCTAAATCGAGCTGAAAAGTACGTCCGGATAGAGGAAGCCTCTACCCATGCTCCTCCTAAAAGGAAAAGGGAAGATGACCGTCAGGACAATAGGAGACGTGATGACCGACGTCCACCACTTCCACCTCAAAACCAACCCTCCTCCTCCTACAATAGGTTCACTCCGTTAAGCGCTCGCCTCACTGAAATCCTTCACGTGATAGAATAGAGAGGTTTAGCGGAGCCTCCACGTCCTATGCAGCCGAATGCAAAGCGAGAAAAGTCGGATCGTTATTGTCGATTCCATAAGGACAAAGGGCATACTACAGAGGAATGTGCACAACTCAAAGCGGCAATTGAGAGGCTGATCAAACAGGGCCATTTAGGCGAATACATCGATAAACCGCGAAATAAACACCGTGATGATCCTCCACGCCGAGATAATAATCGAGACCAACAACAAAGACGAGAAGATGGGGGTCATCGACGTGACCTAGATAACAATGATAACCAGCCTACCCGGGGAATCATCTCATTTATCTCCGGAGGACCGGCGGGGGGCGATTCACAAAACGCCAGACGCACCCTCGCTCGATCAACACGCATGAATCAAGAACATGCTTCTCCATCTGCACGCATATATCAAATACGAAGACCTGATCATAGCATAGTCTTCAACTCCTCCTACCTCGGAGGTCCAGATGAAGACCATGTCGATGCATTGGTAGTAACAACAACGGTGGCCAATTTCTTGGTCAAGAAGATATATATTAGTGGACGGTGGAAGCTCAGCTGACATCATGTACCTCCACGCTTTTAAGCAGCTGGGCATAGATAATGCCCGGTTTAATCCCGTCTCCACACCCCTGAAAGGATTCACAGGAGAAGGCATTTTATCCATGGGAGAAGTAGAGTTGCCCGTCTCTTTAGGGGAAGACCCTTGTCGAATCACCAAGCTAATCAAATTCCTCATCGTCGACAACCCATCTCCCTACAACGTCATCTTAGGGAGGCCAGCCATCCATACATTCAAGTCCGTACCTTCCTCCTACCATCAGAAGTGGAAATTCCCTACTCCCAATGGAATGGGGGAGGTACTCGGAGATAGACGTCTCGCCCGAGAATGTTATGCAAGGGCCCTACGAGAACCTTCTAAGAAACCTAAACCACCCGGGAGCGGAGATGACACCCAAAAATCCGACAAGCGGAAGTGGGTCAATGCAATCATTGAGGATAATAAAGAAATCCTCATCAGCGTACCAGATGACAGCATCAAGTTAGCAGCCGTCGAAGAGCTTAAGCTCATAGAGCTCACTCCCGGAGATACTTCCAAGTTCATACGAATAGGATCTGATTTAGATCCAACCACGGAGCAGCAGCTAATCAACTTCTTGCGACATAATGGAGATGTGTTCGCGTGGACAGCCCAAGATTTGACGGGCATTCCTCCTCAGGCAGCCCTACATCGGCTCAACGTCGACAAGAGGTTGAAACCAGTCAAACAAAGGAAGCGGACATTTGGTCCTGAACGCAACAAGCATATCAAAGCAGAAGTGGCAAAACTCCTTGAAGCGGGCCACATACGACCAGTTCAGTATCCTGAATGGCTGTCGAACGTAGTACTCGTTCCCAAGCCGGGTAGCAAGTGGAGACTATGTGTAGACTTCACTGACCTCAACAAAGATTGTCCTAAGGACCCTTTTCCTCTACCTAGAATCGATCAACTCATCGATTCGACCTCGGGATGCGAGCTCATCAGCTTCCTTGACGCTTATCAAGGGTATAACCAAATCTTGCTCGCACCAGAAGATCAAGAGAAGGCTAGCTTCATCACAGACCAAGGCATCTACTGCTATAGAGTCATGCCATTCGGATTAAAAAATGCGGGAGCCACTTACCAATGTCTGGTGAACGCCATGTTCGCGGACCAGATCGGTAAGAATATGGAGGTATATATCGACGACATGCTCGTCAAAAGTGTCAAGGTCCCGGACCACCTAACTGATCTGGATCAGTGTTTCACCACCCTGCGGAAATATAAGATGAAGCTCAATCCCCTCAAATGTTTATTTGGAGTTCGGGGAGGCAAATTTTTGGGTTATATGATTTCGCAGCGAGGAATCGAAGCTAATCCTGCGAAAATCGAAGCAATCACCTCCATGGCTCCGCCAACATCGATCAAGAAAGTTCAACAGCTCAACGGTTGTTTGGCATCCCTAAACAGATTCATTTCAAGATCAGCGGACAAGGCTCTCCTCTTTTCCAAGATTTTAAGGGGAGGAAAAAAGTTCGAGTGGGATGAGGCATGCCAAAAGGCCTTCATCGAGCTAAAGTCATATCTTGCATCACCACCCTTGCTCACAAAACCTCAGCCGGGAGACACCCTCATGCTGTACTTAGCTACCTCGGCTGATGCCATCAGCGCAGTCCTCATCCGAGATGGAGGAAAAGGCCACCAACCCATATACTACATAAGTCGCGCCCTCCAAGGAGCCGAACAACGCTACACCAACATGGAGAAACTCGCTCTCGCCCTCATCAACGCAGCTCGGAAGCTTCGACCTTACTTCCAGTCACATCAGGTGGTGGTTCTCACCAATTATCCTCTGAAGCAAATACTAAGAAGTCCCGAAACATCCGGGCGACTAGAAAAATGGGCGATAGAGCTAAGTGAATATGGAGTGGAATTTAAACCACGCCCAGCTATCAAAGCGCAAGTATTGGCTGACTTTCTAGTCGAAATGACTTCTGTAGAAGAAAACACTTCTCTACCTACTTGGTCCGTCAGCGTCGACGGATCTTCCACTGCCACAGGAGGTGGAGCGGGTATCGTCCTAACGAACCCCGACGGAGACGAATTCGAATATGCTCAACGATTCGAATTCACAGCCTCAAACAATGTTGTCGAATACGAAGCACTGATAGCGGGAATCCGCCTCGCCCTAGCAGCCGGAGCACGCAAGCTCCTAATCCAAAGCGATTCTCAACTCGTCGTCAATCAAATACTCGGAACTTACGAGGCTAAAGAAGACACCATGGCGAAATATTTAGCTCTCGCGCACACTCTCTTATCTAAATTCGAGAGCTACGAGATAAGACAAGTACCTCGCTCCAATAACGTCCACGCTGACAAATTAGCTAGGCTTGGAAGCTCCATGGCTAGCATCGGAAGTCGGAAGGTGACGCTCCTCACCTCACCTCAGTCGGAGATAACTTCACCCACCGAAGTACAGTATACCGAGGAGGATGAATCATGCTGGTTCACTCCAATCCTGAAGTATCTCAAGAAGGGAGAACTTCCAACGGATCCCACCGAAGCACGAAGGTTAAAGACGAGAGCCGCTCGCTTCATCATAGTGGGAGAATAATTATACAAACGAGGGTTCTCATTCCCCTATCTCAAGTGCCTCGACCCGACCACAGCGGATTACACACTTAGAGAAGTACACGAAGGCATCTGCGGCAATCATTTGAGCGGGAGGACCTTAGCTCTCAAACTACTGAGGCAAGGATACTATTGGCCAACGATGCATGAAGACACAAAGAAGTTAGTACGGAAATGTAAGCCTTGCCAAGAGCATGCAAATATTCCTCACCTGCCAGCGGCATTAATGCAACCGATTGACAGCCCCATCCCCTTCGCTCAATGGGGAATGGATCTAGTTGGACCATTCCCGCCTGCCACAGGAGGACGCAAATACCTCATCGTAGCAGTGGACTACTTCACCAAATGGGTGGAAGCTGAACCCTTAGCACGCATCCGAGAAGAAGAAGTCATCCAATTTCTATGGAAAAACATTGTGTGCCGCTTTGGCATCCCACGTTCCATCATCTCGGATAATGGAACCCAATTTTGCAGTGACAAAGTAAAGAATTGGTGCCTCGGCTTGGACATCAAACAGTTCTTCACATCCGTAGCCAATCCACAGGCTAACGGCCAGACGGAGGTCATGAATCGCACCATACTCCAACACCTTAAGACAAGGCTTGGAAGTGCCAAAGGGAAGTGGGTGGACGAATTGCCTAACGCGCTATGGGCTTATCGCACAACCCCACGAGCAGCAACCGGAGGGTCGCCCTTCAATCTAGCTTTCGGAACAGAGGCTATCGCACCCGTCGAAATCGGAGAACCATCTTGGCGAATCACCAACTATGACCCAGCAGCTAATGAAGAGGCTATGCGGGGAAGCCTAGACCTCGTAGATGAGTTACGTGAGATCGCATACATCCGACAACAGATGTATAAATCACGCATGGCCAAGGCATATAACTCAAAGGTCCGCCCTCGCTCCTTTCAAGTTGGAGATTTAGTCCTCCGAAAAGCTGAAGCCTGTCACCCCATCGCTAAGCTCGATCCAAAGTGGGAGGGACCGTATAAAATTACCAAAGTGGTCAACACCGGAGCATATCGCCTCGAGAACACTGACGGACACCCTATACCCAGAACTTGGAATATAGGGAACCTCAAACGGTTCTACGCCTAAGGTATACATCTACCTAAGTTAAATCCGTTGAAGCAACCACCTATGC
>NW_012193627.1:1395934-1423742 GCF_000504015.1 Erythranthe guttata
TCCACGTCACTCATCTTGCGAAACCGTCTCTACATGCTTGGGAAACTTTCTACTACATTACGAGGTGCGTGAACGTCCCACTTAAACTGGGGGGCTAGTAAATTTACTTACATCATCAATTCGTATTCACATCTCACCATCTTCTAACAGAGTAAGAGTCAATTACGAGAGGACGCATATTGCTCAATCAATGGCCCAAAGAGCGAAGCCGCCCCATACCACATCGCCAAGGGTAACAATATCTCCACTAGACTACAACACATGCATGCCTTCTTTTACTCTTACTAACGTGCCAAAATCATTCCATCTAACAGGCACAATCACACAGCAAACCACAGCAACTCACGAATTGATTTCATATCTCGAAGTGCGAGCAAGAAAACCATCCCCGTGTTAGGGTATGTGAATTGACAATGCACATCACCTTAGCTACAATTACTAAGTCCTTGATACAAATGCTTAAACAAAATTCATTTTTCCTCAATTATACCTGACAGGCATAGAGACGCCAAAGGAATTCAGCCAACCATCAGCACAGCGAAACGAATGCATACAAGGAAGACGTGGAAGAAGAACATGTGTAGCACAATCACTCAGAATTTTTTTTCTTATATCAAGACAATTTATTTGCTTTAGTAGTAGTTAGTTACCTTCGCCTCATGTAGGCCCATAGCATTAGCTATTTATTTAAATTCGCCTCACATAGGCTTGTAACAATTCTCCTTTGCTATCATCGAATAAATCACGATTTACAGTTTACTCTCTGTCCCTTCACATCGATACAAATTACATCTCATCATGAATCTAATTCGACACCACCCTATAAACACTTAGAGAGATTTAGACAATCCATATAGCCTGGCCAGCTGGATTATCTGAGTCCCTTTATTTGTTTCACGAGGTGTTAATTTTAAAACGTGGCCACGGACGAATATATTTAAGACCCAAGCGGTCCGAACAAAGGGCACGACCCTTAACAAAAACCTTGGGAGACCGATCCCCTCCTCAAGTACATCGCGTATATGCTAATGTAAATACATATAAGCAACGCATTAATTCTTGCCAATATCAAAATAAATAAATCGAAATATTAAACTTCAAAGTCAAACAAGGAAGAAACTCAAATGAAAGAGTAGTGGACATACCCATCTACATCAGCGATAAAAACAAACTACGAAATCCATAAAAAAAAATAATAGCAATAAAAATAAAAGGGGAAAGTTAACTATCCTAAAGTCTAAACTCCCCTACCACGAGCGGAAGACGCACCCACGGTGGAATCATCCGCAATCATATCATCCACGAGCTTTGTGCCCATCCCATTGAGATTTATCTCATCTTCCTCTTCATCGGATATGCCAGCTTCCATCCCACGAATCACTTTCTCGCTGATACTGTTGGCCGAAAACCTACACGCAAGTGCACGTATCGTACAAGTAATATAGTGGATAATTAAGTCCGGATATCGAACCCACAGGGAATATTTAACTACTTAATTCTAGACGCTAAATCCTACCAATTATTATCAAGCCCACCCTACACAGTCGAATTTTGAGAGAAGTAACTAAATTAAACTAAATTAAAAAGCAAGCGAAAACAAGAAAGCAAATAAAACGAAGATTTAATCAAGATAAGCAAGCCTAGGATTTTATTCTTCCCCCTATGTGATTATTACTCCCCCAATTCCTTCAAGTATGCAAGTAATTAACCCGGATTATTACCCTGAGATGCTAAAATAATCATAACCCGCTTCCGCGTGTATTACGATTCTAATACTCTAGATTCAATTACTATATACCTATGCAATTAATTCTAGAACACAGCATTAAGCACAAGTCTCAATAATGGCTACCTAAGAGATTAACTATATTCCTATGTTAATACCACAAAGGCTCTTCTACCACAGTTCTAATTATTAACCCGATCTTCCGATTCATGCGATTAACAATAACATAAAAGCACATAAGTTGATCAAGTTCATGCACTTAATAAAACAAGTAGAAGAAATAATCCGGAATTAAAACTTGCATAAAATCATAGAAAAGGGTTCATAAATCCCACATAGGGTTCCAAATAAAATCCTAGAAATAAGAAAATTAGCTACTCATGATTAAAGAAAAAACACAAATAAAATAAGTCATAAACGATAAATCTATGCTTAGAGTCTTCGAATTCTTCGTCTTCGTTATTGCTTTTTTGCTCTCCAAATTGCGTAAAAAGATCCTTAATTGTGTGCTTGGATTGGTCTTATGTAGGGTGAAGAACTTGGGGAAGAAGGCAGTTTCCTTGTGCAATTAAAATCCCTTTACTGCGCAATTTCGGAGTCTCGGACGGGGGTCCCATAATTTGCACTAAAACTGGGACGGGGGTCCGAGCTTTAAATCTTCAGAATTTTGATATTTTCACTTTTGACCCATATTTTCGCCAAAATTGCAGTTTTGACCCCATACTTTTCCAATTCTTCAATTAGTACCTAAAATACAATAAATAAACTTTTTAAGCACCAATTATCGTTAAAACACACCAAAAGCTCAAATACAAAGGTACGATAAAGTGTAAAAATATACACTTAACACACCCCCAAACTTGAACTTTTGCTTGTCCTCAAGCAAAATCTACCAATAAGCAAATAACTCAACGATAACATCTCATCACATAGATCAATGATCAACTTCACGTTTTCAGAACTTGTAATTATAATGACAATTCTTAGGCATTCGCAAGCTCAAAATTCAACAACACTTAGTCACTCACCATTACCAAAAACCACAATTCATACAATTGCTTCAAGCATCCAATATTTGCAAATTAAAGATAGAAAGAATTTATACTTACATGCATATGCTTGACTTCAAATACTCACAAAATTATTCTACTCTACTAATATCGAACATTAAGCTATTGGGATCATTGGGGCTTTGTGGCTTTCAATTGATAGGCTCTTTGGTTCGAGGTAGGAAATATGGGTATATGTGGCTATTCTTCTTGAATTTAGGTGATTACGCCAAAATTTGAAAGATAGGCGTTTGAAACAATGAATTCACCTCTACGGACTTTAATAAACTCGATTTTCAAAAGTTCAAAAGTCTCCACTTTTGCTTTTGAGGCAATGGATCGAGTTTTCAAAAATAATTCAACAACTAGTCCTTATTTCTCCCTTCTAGTCTCTTCTTCTTCTTCTTTTTTCTATCTTTTTTTTTTATATGTCTTTATATAGAAGCATAGATATTTGTCTTTTTTTTTCTTTTTTCTCTCTTTTTTTTTTCGAAGAAGAATAAGGACCTTATAAAATTTTTCGACCGAACTCCAAGGGGTAATTTTCAAGAATCTCCACTTTTCTACCTTATACACATGGCTAAAAGAAAGAACACCTTTTCTCCGAGGCTCAAATCAAGGTTCTAAGGAATATTTCGATAAAAAGGTCGGCTTGAAAGGCTCAAACGGTTCAAAGAGGGCCCAAATCATATCCCAAATCACTCACTACTCAATACTTCGTATCATAAATTTCCTAAGGTGAGTTCTAAAACCGAACATAGCATGATCTAGCACAAATTAATTTCAAATTTAAAATACAAAACATTCAACCAGAGCAATGCACAAAATGTGATTCCTAGCAATAATTCGCTTCTAAGTCCCGTTGAATCGAAAGCTAAACAAACATCAAATCCTTATCACACAAAACAAGCAATCTCATCATCAAACATTGATCATCTCTCATCATCATAAATCATCGATGCATTCGACTCAAGCAAATTTTTTTTTTTTTATATTCCGGAAAAACGACAAAAATAATAAAAACGAATAAGACCTAATGCATGCAAACTAAAACAAATAAGCACAAAAATAACATGTTTTTCACCCCCAAACTTAAAATTTTCGTTGCCCTCAACGAAATTAGCACAAAGTTTAAGGATAGAAAACACCTGATTTAGTCGGAGTCGATGTGATCGGGGTGTTCCTCCCTAGCTATCTCATGCTCCTCATCATCGGAAAGCTCTCTCGCTCCATCTTCATTCGGAATCGTCGATCGGCACGGGAGCTTGAGGCTTCGGGGTCGTCTCGGGCTTGAGGAGCGGCTTTGGAAGAGGAATCGTCGTTTTGGTGGCACTTTTCTTGCCTTTTCCTTTGCCTTCAGAAGATGAAGCTTCACTCGTGCGGCTTCCTTTGTTGGACAAGAAAGTTGGGAGAGAGGTTGGAATAGATTCGGTGAGAATTGGTTGACAATCAAACTCAAAATTTGGTTGGAGCAAATTATCGAACACCTTGTGGGCGTGCCTTGAAAGAGTAGATTTTGAAGATTTTGGTTCGATTCTCTTGCCTCCTTTGTGTGTGGGAGTTTGAGAGAAGGAAAGAGTAGGGTTTAGAAAATAATGGGGGAGAAAATCTAATTTTTTTTAAAGCTAAAACGCCTCAAAACTAGTCGGACGGCCGTCCCGGGTTTTGTGCTGATTTTCGGACGGCCGTCTGACATTTTTTTCCTCTTCTGGTTGTGGGACGGCCGTCCCATTTTAAAGGTATATTTTGGGACGGCCGTCTCAAATACAGTGCTGCAATTTTTTTATTTTTTGTTTTTTTATTATTTTTTTTTTTTTTTTTTTTTTTTTTACGGCCGGCCCACTCGACCCTCGATCACGTTTTCGACCCTGAAAAGTAAAATTCAAATAATAAATTAGAATGCATGCTTATGATATTAAAAACGAATTAAAGAAAAATACGAAAAAACAATAAAGCTCGGGTTGCCTCCCGAGAAGCGCTAAGTTTAAAGTCTTCAGCCGGACGTTGCTTCGTTATTTTCAAGCAAAAGTGACCGAGGTCACTTGGCATTCTTCACTCGCTTCCCAATACGGTTTGAGCCGGCTCCGTTTCATGTTGAATGTACGATTTGAATCTCGCTCCTTTATTTTGACCACCTCGTGAGGAAGAATTTCTTGGACAATACACGGCCGCGACCACTTTGATTTGCGCTTCCTTGGAAATAACCAAAGACGGGATTTGCACAATAACACCAATTTTCCTTTGTGCAATTCCTTTTTGATTTTCTCCTTACGACCACAATAGCTTGACTCATCCTTCTCTCGTGACTTGCTCGAGTCTTTGGGTGGCAACATCTTCCTTGCATTCTCCTCGTCGTTAAGACCTCGACTCGTATGACTTTCTCTCGGAGGAGTTGAAATTGAGTCCATGAAGTAAACTTGCTCCTTTCGATTTTCGTTTCCGCCATCATCTCCTGCACTCAAAGATGCTTTCCCATTTTCCAAGATCGAAACATCAAACTTTTCATGAGTTTTAAAATCCATAAGCTCAATAGCAAAACAATCATTATTATCACATGGATTTTTATTAGCGCTAAAAACATTGAATTTGATTGTTTGATCATGAACAGTCATTGTAAGATCACCACTAGCACAATCAATTAGCGTTTTCGACGTGGCTAAAAACGGTCTCCCTACAATAAGAGGTATCTCCCTATCCTCATCTATATCAAGTATAACGAAATCGACAGGGAAGATAAATTTATTGACTTTCACTAGCACATTCTCTAAAATACCTTTTGGGTAGACTAAAGATCTATCGGCTAATTGAAGAGTTATAGCCGTCGGTTCAATTTCTCCTAACCCAAGATTTTTAAAAGTAGAGTACGGCATAAGATTAATGCTAGCACCTAAATCAATGAGCGATCTAAAATTTTTACCTCCTATAGTACAAGGAATAGTAAACTTACCTGGATCGCCGAGTTTTTGTGGAAGAGGCCGAGTAAGAATTGCACTAATTTGCTCCGTGAGTTGGATCATCTCGTTCCCTTGCAATTTCTTACTTTTCTTCAAGAGGTCCTTGAGGAACTTCACCCACTTTGGCATCTTTTGAAATGCTTCAATGAAAGGAATATTTATGCGAATTTCCTTCAACTTGTCCAAAAACCTTTGATATTCAACATCGAGCTTCTTCTTTATAAATTTTTGAGGATAAGGAATTGGAGGGACTTGTGAAGGCACCGTTGATGGTGGCTCTTCATGAGTTGATTCTTTTTCCTCATTCACTTTCGGCTTCTCGATTACCGTGTTTCTCTTCTCTTTTTGTGGGGCTTCCTCCAATTTCTTGCCGTTCTTCAAGGTCACTGCTTGGCACGTCTCGACCTCGATCTTTTTCGTTAGCAACCGTTGTGGATATGGGATTGGTTCCACCCATTCAGCTACAGTGACTTGCGGCTTTATTTGAATTTCTTCCCTTTTTTCGATCTTGACATCGATAGCTTGACACGTCTCGAACTTTTGATTTCGAGGATCTTCCGTATTCGATGGCAATGCTCCCGGAGGGCGTTTCTCTTGATTCACAACGAATTGAGCGAATTGATTCTCCAAATTCCGCAGCGAGGCTTGGGTAGCGGTCATGAATTGGGCCAAAATCTCCTCCGTGCTTGATTTTTGGGCCGGTGGATTGTTGCCTTGAAAACTTTGTTGAGGAGGGGCTTGATTTTGGAATTGACCTTGAGGTCTTTGATATCCTTGGCCTTGTTGATTTCCTCCATATTGCCCTTGTGATCTCCACCCTTGATTTTGGAATTGGCGAGGCGCGTTATTGACGTAGTTGAGCGATTCCACATCTTGTTGGCATTGGAGCGTGTAGTGATTTCCACCGCAAATTTCACAACATGGAGATTCAACGGCTTGGACTTGTTGTGGTGGATTTGCTTTGATGTGCTGTAGAAGGAGTTGATTTTGTTGAGCAATTTGGGTCACTTGAGCTTGAAGAGCCGTAATTGCATCTAACTCCAACACTCCGGGAACTTTCTTGGCTCCACTAACCGTCCTCTCGCTTGACTTGGCAAACCGATTTTGAGCAATTTGATCCAACATGATGAAAGCATCCGGTATTGATTGACTCATAAAATTTCCCCTGGTTGATGCATCTAAGACCGTTCGTGCATTCTCGTTAATCCCTTGGTAGAAGATGTGGATTTGCCGCCATTGTTTGACTCCATGTGTTGGACACTGCCGCAAAAGAGTTTTAAATCTCTCCCATGCCTCGTATAATTGCTCGCCTTGCTCTTGGACAAAATTGTGAATTTCTCGTCGTATTCTCTCGTCCTTCTCGGGTGAGCTATAGACTTTCATGAAAAGGTTGAGGAGTTGAGGCCACGACGAGATAGAGTGGGGGGCTTGGGACATCAACCACTGGCGATCTCTTCCTTGTAGGGAGTGCTTGAAGAGAATTAATTGAAGCGCCTCTTGGGAAACGCCGTTTTGACGGTGGGAATTACAGGTATCTAGAAAATTGACAATGTGAAGATGGGGATCTTCTGCCAACCCACTAAATAGCCCGTTATTTTGGAGCATCGTCAAAAGGCCTTGCTTGATCTCAAAATTGTGCGCCTCAATGGGTGGATATTGGATGCTCGGGCGGAATCCGTCTAGAGTTGGGATTATGTAGTCTTGAAGTGCCCGTAGACGAACTGCTGGCTGTGCTGGAAGTTGAGGGGAGGGTCTTGGACTTGGTTTCCGTTGGCCTCGAGTAAATTACCCGCGCCCCTGCATTCTTCGTCCTCCATTATATTGTTTTCGCGTTGAAGTCTCCTAGCGGCTCGAAAAGTACGTTCGATTTCGGGATCAAACGGTTCTCTAACAAGATCGAGTCTCCTACGCATACACAATACCTAAAACAAAAAATAAAATAAAACAAAAATTAAATGGGTGAATCGTGAAAATTGTTCAAATCTAGAGCTAGAATAAAATAAATAATTAAAATAATCCCCGGCAACGGCGCCAAAAACTTGTTGGCCGAAAACCTACACGCAAGTGCACGTATCGTACAAGTAATATAGTGGACAATTAAGTCCGGATATCGAACCCACAGGGAATATTTAACTACTTAATTCTAGACGCTAAATCCTACCAATTATTATCAAGCCCACCCTACACAGTCGAATTTTGAGAGAATTAACTAAATTAAACTAAATTAAACAGCAAGCGAAAACAAGAAAGCAAATAAAACGAAGATTTAATCAAGATAAGCAAGCCTAGGATTTTATTCTTTCCCCTATGTGATTATTACTCCCCCAATTCCTTCAAGTATGCAAGTAATTAACCCGGATTATTAACCTGAGATGCTAAAATAATCATAACCCGCTTCCGCGTGTATTACGATTCTAATACTCTAGATTCAATTACTATATTCCTATGCAATTAATTCTAGAACACAGCATTAAGCACAAGTCTCAATAATGGCTACCAAAGGGATTAACTATATTCCTATGTTAATACCACAAAGGCTCTTGTACCACAGTTCTAATTATTAACCCGATCTTCCGATTCATGCGATTAACAATAACATAAAAGCACATAAGTTGATCAAGTTCATGCACTTAATAAAACAAGTACAAGAAATAATCCGGAATTAAAACTTGCATAAAATCATAGAAAAGGGTTCATAAATCCCACATAGGGTTCCAAATAAAATCCTAGAAATAAGAAAATTAGCTACTCGTGATTAAAGAAAAAACACAAATAAAATAAGTCATAAACGATAAATCTATGCTTAGAGTCTTCGATTCTTCGTCTTCGTTATTGCTTTGTTGCTCTCCAAATTGCGTAAAAAGATCCTTAATTGTGTGCTTGGATTGGTCTTATATAGGGTGAAGAACTTGGGGAAGAAGGCAGTTTCCTTGTGCAATTAAAATCCCTTTACTGCGCAATTTCGGAGTCTCGGACGGGGGTCCCATAATTTGCACTAAAACTGGGACGGGGGTCCGAGCTTTAAATCTTCAGAATTTTGATATTTTCACTTTTGACCCATATTTTCGCCAAAATTGCAGTTTTGACCCCATACTTTTCCAATTCTTCAATTAGTACCTAAAATACAATAAATAAACTTTTTAAGCACCAATTATCGTTAAAACACACCAAAAGCTCAAATAAAAAGGTACGATAAAGTGTAAAAATATACACTTAACAGATACCACCCGCATCGCGCAGATATTTGCGACAAGCACGCACTAATGGCTTATAAACCACAGCCAATGCATGCTCCTCAATCATAGTAGTACACTCGTCACTACCTCGGAAGCTAGCCTTGGTTTCCTCCACGATGGACTCCCTTTAAGCCACACCACCTGATGTCGTGAGAAACCTCTTCCCCGTCACCTTCTCCGCTTCATATTTCTCTTTGAGCTGGTCGTAGCATACGTTCTACTTATGAACATCATCCTTATACGCCTTCGCTTTACCTCGTATAACCTCGAGCTCATCTGTCCTTTCAGCAAGCTCCTCTGTCCGCCGAGCGTAGAGCAAGATCGGACCGCGCTACCTCCAACTGACTTAGAAGTTCATCCTCACGCTCTTGACTTCGAGCCCTTTCATCTTCCTCCCTAGCCTCCACACTCCTACCGTGCTCCATGAGATATCTCCAAGTCGCTACCAACTAAAAAATAAATAAATAAAACAATAAATTTACACAAAGAAGAGGGGAAGTAACATTTAATCTGGTTTTAAATAAACAAGGACTCACCCGACATATGTCCCCACCGGCTAATTCCAACATGTGACAAGGGCCCTTACCAGACATCCGAGCACGATCATACTCCCGAACGAATCCCTCGGTACTCAACATAGGTAGATCACGGTCCGACACATCCCAATACGACTCCTTACCATCACGATTCACACCATAGGTAAACAATTGTTTCCCTCCCCCACCATGGAAAGCATAGGTCTCCTCTGGATCTACCCGCGGACGCTTAGGCACAGCCACATACTCGGTATCCACCCTCTTTCCCTTTCCACGATCCCTCGTCGTTGGACGCCCCTCCACTTCACCAGCACTGCTACGGTCATCTGCGACTACTCGAGGACTTTTCACATGGATATCCTCACGAGTCAAACCATTCGAAGAACCTCCCAACATAGAGGGAACCTTCTTCGACGTCTTGTTCGAAGACCCATTCGCCTTAGCTCGAAGTGCCGCAAAGGTGATACCCCCATCTACAAAATATAACAAACACGTAAGAAACATGGGGTATACACTGCCAAAGAACTCCAAGAAAAAAAAAAAGAAAAAAAAAAAAAAAAACAAGTCAAGGCAACAAAAGGATATACGATGCTGACCCTTCACCGTCGGTATCAAACCCCTCGGATCAAATTCCACATCACACAACCCAGATTCCTCAATCCTCTTCACCATATTTGCAGTTATCGTGAAACTCTCACACGTAGGATTCCAAACCACGGGAACGTCAAAAGTGGGAGCCCTCACATAAAAAAAAATAGGTCTTCCATTTCCCCAAAGATAGCTTCACACTCTTCACGAATTGGTAAGGAACGTGAGGATGAAAACAAAAGAAAGGCATCTTGTTGGGCCGATGCAATGTAAATAACGCCTTAAATAAACTCAGAGACACAGGCATACCTACTCGAACCACCCTTAAATGAAACGCTTGGAACATCAGAACAGCAGTGGGCGTCAGCTGACTATACCCAATCTTGAATTTCTCGCAAACCTTCAACAAGGTGGGATCCGGTGTAATCTGAGATGTGCACGTCAAGTACCCCAAAAATACCGTATGAAACCCATCGGGTGGTGAATACAAACGGTCTCCCTTCCGAGGCAACAACAACTCGACGTTACTCGGCGCTCCAGATAAACGACGAATAGAATGCAAATGCTCTTCCGTCAGTACACTATCAAAATTAACTAAGTCCAAATTAATTGGCTTATTTTTCTTTAGCCTCCTTGTGTCAACCTCAACATCACCTGGCGGAATATCATCTTCTTCATCCTCTTCATCCGTCACCTCAACTTCACTACTTGGCATCGCTTGATCACTCGCCAAATGAGCTTGATTCGAATCATCACTATCGCTCCCAAAATCCACGACTCGACGCCCATAGCGACGTCTACTGGAATCCGCTTCATCAACGGTAGGGCAAATAGTAATATTATTATGCACTTCTACATCGTCACTCCACGATTCAATGATTTCTCGCCGACCAAAACTTCCCCCATTTAAAACACCACGCGCATCAGCACCCTCGGAAATTTGCCCATCAATTTCGCCCAAACCGAGCCCGAAACCGCCCCCTAACGCGCCCTCACGCGCGCGCGTGACCCCAAAAGGGGCTGATTCACGCGCGCGCGCGTCTTCAGCACGCCCAGGCCCACGTGTCGCCTCTCCACTCGCCAGCACGCGCGCGTCCACATCCTCCCGCAATTCAGACTCGCACGCGTCGCCAATAGAAAGCGCGCCTGACGCGCGCGCGCCCCCCCCAGTTCGCCCTCCGCCTCCACGCGCGCCTGCATCACACGCACCAATCGCGCGCGCGTCCCCTCAAACCCGACGCGCGCGCGCGCGTTCTTCTTCCCCCAGCCCTGACGCGCGCGCGCGTGCCTCGGCCACCGTGCCCGACGCACGCGCGCGTCCCTCCGCCATTGGCCCACGTGGATTAACAGCTTCCTCTCTCCTCTTCTCCTTCCCAAGACAAGCCGACGGCTCACGGCTCCGGCTCGGCTCCCCACGCTCCACAATAGAACTCCTCTCACCGGTTTTGGAGCGGCTCGTGGCGCGGCTTGAGCCGATAGCTGCATCCAAGCCACCTCCTATACCCACCTCTCCATAAATTCGTACACCATCTACTACAGATCCGGTTTCCACACCCGATACTACAGGCTTCTCACGCCCCATACCCACCGTACCAAAAGTTTTCTCGCCTCCTTCAACCGGATCTCGAAGTTTAATTCGCAACGGTTTCGAATTACCGGGGTTCGACATGAGAAATATTTTTCCCCAGAGAAGCAATCAAGAAAACAAAAAATTTCTACTCTACCGCAAATAATTTTTCAAGAGAAGAATAGCATAGAAGAAGACTTAGAATTAAAAGTACATACCCATATTTATTACGCATGAGAGGAAGTTTATCTCTTTCTACCGCACAAGGAGTCTATTTATTTAGCCCTGGTATATTATTTAAAAACCTTAAAATATATAACACGCTGCCAAATAAATACAATTATCCCTTATTTAAATTAATAAATTAATTCACCGCCAACGGAAACAATTCAATCCCCGACGCAATTAACTCTCGACACGACCCGGATCCCTCTACACAAGTCCCCATCTCGAATCGAGAGTTGGGGGCTTAATGATATACCTAAATGGGCCGGCCCAAGGGGCCCTCAAATTTATCTACCAATTCCACTACACGAAAGCCCAATCACATACAAGTGGGCCATTACACGAAAGCCCAAGCTCCTTCAAAGTAAGGCTTGGGCCCAACAAAGTAAGCCCAACCCATTCAACGATATATAAATAGATGTTTTACTCATTTGTTCAGGTACGTTCTAATTATTAGCAATCAATCTTGAGTTCTATTCTCTCCATTATCTCTACGATCTGTAATGACTTGAGCGTCGGAGGGGTTTCCGCCGGATCAACCCCCGGCTTAGTTCACGTGTGCTCATTTCGCAGGGACCTCAGGATCATCGAGTTATCAAGCTACTGATCCTCTTTGCTCTCCCAGCTCATTTTCTATACTACCCCAGGTGATCTACATTTTAGCATCATCAAAATATATATATATATATATATATATATATATATATATATACTAGGGGAGCCGCACCGCGCTATGCGCGGTACGAAATGCCCCGTAGACATAGATAAAAAAATTACAATAGACATTGCATATTACAAGAAGACATTGTCATATATTCTAAGCAAGCGACAAAAGTTGGAGTTATGTTTCATACAAATATATATAATTCCGAATTGTTCAAACTGTTTGATTCAAATTGTATGAAAATGCGGAAAAAATGCATGCCTAGCTCGTATTGGCTTCTTCAATAGTTGCAAATAGCAATCCTCGGTTATAGGACTTGGTTGACAGATGTACCACTATATTCATCTTCAACTGGTATGGGCTCATGAGCTTTATCAATGAAAAAAAAATGTAACAAGATTTAGCCAAAATAGTTGAATAGAAACTGAGAACAAAAACATAATTGCATTGTACGACTATTAGTTTACTTTCACCAAAAAGCTTCCTAGCACCAATGGTTATCTCGGGAGTCCCATAATCATTACGGAAATCCTCGATTGCAGAAGAATCTATATGACGAGGTTGTTTGTTCAATCGTTTTTTCATTTCTCTTGGTTTCCCAACGTTTGCGAAGTCATTTTCTCCATAGATACCCAATGAATGAAGTATTCCGTGAAACGGTTTAGTTCGAAGTTCTTTCTGAAGTTGTCCACAATCCAAACGAGATTCCTCCAACGTAACATATGACTCAATTGCACTGTTGAGTACTCGTTGTTTTGAAGAAGTCATAACTATAAATATATATCAAAAAGCATTAATTATTTGCAGAAAATGCAAACCAAATTATTTTAAGTTATTGTGGTTCTAGTTATCCAGACACAAAGCAATAATATGTTGCAAATTTAATCTTAAGCTTATGTAAGCCAGCAAATAATAGTGTGGATAACTTTATCGCACAAAATCTCAGATGCAACGTCCACCAACCTTACAATTTTGATGAATATGAAACTAAAATATCGTGAGAAAATATCTCACAAGAAAATGATTGAGAAATCAACACATGATTTTACTTTAAATGGTAATACACTCACTTAAGTTAAATGTCCGTGATCGATACAACTGGATGTCGAAGGTGTATCAGAAATATGCAAATGTTCAACATAAAACTGAAATAAACACCCAAATATTTGTTTACATAAATAGCTGCAATAAAATTTTCTAAAGTGCAAAAAAAACATAAATGATTAATTTGTTTAAAAGTTTTGTTTAAAGCCATATATAATATATGTATCAAAAAAATAATTTAGTATATTCTTGGCACAAGCCGAAGACGATAAGTAATAGAGAGACATAGTAAACCAGAGAGGTAAATGACATTTTATTAATAACACAAAATAAGAAGATGAAAAATCGATGTTTAGAGAAACTCAAAAGCAAATATAAACGTGAATCAGATTTATGCAAAAAATATATATTTTATGAAATAATGTTACCTCTTATCCTTTGCAAGCCTTATGAACCAAAAGCTCTGGAGATATACTTCTGAAATCCCATAAAAAAAACACAGAAAATGTAGACGGATAATCATGAAACTTGGAACCCCAAATTGATAATCGCAGTTCAAAAAAATGACATACATAAAACCTAAATAAACAAAATACAAAAATTAGATATAATACCAAACTATCATAAAAGTATAAAAAAATAAAAAATCCAAAAATAAATGACAAACCCCTACCCCGTTTTCGGAGACGAAACAAACCTCGGCAACAAAAATGAAGAAGAAGTTTAGAGAGTGAAGAAAAAGTGAAGGGAATATTGCAGTTATCAAGACTCAAAAGTCAAGTGGCTGGGATAATGATGAACCTTGCTATACCTATTACCTACTGATTCAATGGAACACTGCATCTGTCTCACTTTATGATTGATTGAGTTGTGCAGAAGCAAATAACACGTTTACCATCATAATAAAAGTGGAAAAGAAGAAATCATATTTTTAAGAAAACAATATAAATTCACATTTGAGCTTCAACATAAATATATTAAATATAAGAAATAGTATGAATTATATAATTATTTTACTAAGTTAGGATTTTTTTTAAAACGGTACATTAAATTTTTTATTGTTGCTATTTATAAAATTTTAAAAATATGTGTAAAAAATAAATATTAAAATAACAAAGTTAATTTAAAATGTAAAATAAATTAATTATTTTATTGTTTTACAAGAAAATTAACTATGATAGACCATGTTTTTTTTTTTAATTTAAACATAAACATTTAACTTAGTAAAGATGAAATTAAATTAAGCTCATGAATTAATCATTTGAAATAGTTATTTCATGAATTAAAGTGAAGATACTAACTTTTAGATATTACTTCAAACTTAATAATTTTGAGTTAATTGAAAAAGAATTTAGTAATATACAAAAATGAAGATATTAATTCTTAAAACTTTTAGATAATCTACTAAAACATAATAATATATTAAAAACATAAAATGAAGATATTAATTCTTCAAACTAATTCTTATATGCTTTATTTTCAATGAATATAACAAATTTTATAATTGAAGTAAAAGCATATAAATTAATACTTACCAACGAAAAATAGAAAACTAAAAATAGAAAATTAGGAAGCACTGTAGAAATTTTCCTACACATTTATAAGATATAATATAATATATATATATGTATATATATATATATATATATATATATATATATATATATATATATATATATTCTTTTTAATTTGATTGATTAGAAATTAAAATATTATTAAAAAATTAGTAAACAATTAAATTGAAAAATGATTAAAAATTTGGTAATCAAATTAAGTATAGGTTTTAGCAGTTAAAGCGGTTGTTCCGGAAGATAAGTTGAGTGAGCTGTCGTCGGCGAAAGCGTAGTCGGCTTTTGAAATGCATTCTTGATTGATTTTCCCAAACAATTGAGGGAAAACGAGTTCTCGATTATGAATTTGAGAATGTTGTTCCTGATGAAATATGCCGCATCGGAACCTCCATGACCATCAAACACCTGCTTAACGTACAACATGAATCAATAAAACAAACATCCATTGTATGAAAAGAGAAACGATACGTAATTTTTTTTAATTAATTATTTGACGAAGAATAAACGGATCAGAAGGAAATTGGCATTGGCAATATCGCCTAAACGTTGAGTCAAATTGTTGATGCAGATATGTTCGTCTTCCGTGTGTGGTTTTGGTCCTCTTTCAGCACAACTTCCGGATCGAAAAACAGGTATATATATAGTTCGGACAATAAACTATTCGCCTTGATCAATTATCAATTAACTGCTATAAATTGCTAAAAAAAATACCTATAATCTCGACCGAAACCCCTTATTTCCCACCTATGTTTCTACCTTCCATAGTAATTAATCAATAAGAATCTTTTTATTCCTTAGCAAACAAAAAATAAAAAAATAAAAAATAAAAATCCCTGAATTCTTCAGCAACATGAAATTCCAATCAAAATTCATGCAGTAATAAACAATTTTTTGGTACAAATTTACTTCGTAGTAAAAGGCTTCGTAACAAAAAGCTATTAATTTAGTAGTGAACAATTGCAGCATAATTCATAACTGATTGATCAAAACATAATTCCAGGTCGTCTACGACGTACTACTCATAATAATTAAATTACACTTGAAACAAACTAAGTATAGCTTAAACGAGCATTTACAAAGTAGACAAAGAACTCAAGAAATCCTCAATCTTTTGTGTCAATGCATTATTTGAGGGAAAACGAGCGTCTCAACGTACATGCGTATGTGTCAAAGCATAACCACTCAACTCGACAATCTTTGATTTCTTTTGGATCACATTATAAAATCAGCAGCTGACAATTTCGGTGACAACTTAAACGGAAAATGAGATCCCCCTTAATAGTAACTCCAACAAATTCCGATTCGCATGCAGGGGATATACTTAAGTCAACGGCCGAAGATAGAACCATCAACTTAGTCCATGACTCTTTCACTCCATATTTCTTCATTATCCAAACCTCAAAAATTGCAGAATCGCCCCTAGAAACTTTGCATATCGCAGAAAGGGACCCATCTATCACCCCAATCGCCCCGTTCAAATCCAATCCTACGGGGGTCGACAGTTTTCCGAGAGTTTTTTCGCCCAAATCATAAGTAAATTAAACACCGCATGGTATATGCCAGTTAGATTACATGAAAAATACAAAAGAAAAAGTTTTTTTTTGTTGATAAATTTACTGAACTGAAATCGACTACAAATGACCATAGTATAATACAAGTCCTATAGTCATGTATGTATAGTTATATGTAGCCACGACTATACATGACTACGTATAATGGTATATTCATCTGACTCAAATCACCCATCTAAGTAACCACTACTGATTAAATTTCACACTTGAGGTTATAACAAAAAATATAAATTAATTCAAAGAAAAAGATTTTAATATTAATTGTTCACGGATCTTCCAAAATTCAAAAACGTAGTAGATCTGGGGTTTTTTTTTTTTTTTTTGATAAATGCAGTAAATATATACAAATCAAACACCACTGGTTCCAGATCTGAAATTCACCATTAGATCTGACTACACATCGTCGGATCACGATTTGAAATTTTCGAATTTAGTTGGTTTTCATAAAAAAAAAAACAATTAAAAAAGGTGAAACGGTGATATGATTTCAGAGCTTAAAAAAATAAATTAAAAATGGATGGAAATTCATAAATTAAAAATTATAACTTAAAAAGATGAAGTGGATGGTTTAATACAGAGTTCAAGGCGGTGGGAGGAGCAACGACGGCTGGCACAAGGCCGTGGCGAAGCAGCGGCATAAGGCGGTGGCGGAGCAGCGGCGGCGCAAGAAGGTGAGGGGAGTAGCGGCGGCGGTGGCACAATGAGGTGGGGGAGCAGCGGCGACGGCGTGAGGAGGTGAGGGGAGCCGTGGCGGCGGCGGCGCAAGAAGGTGGGAAAGCAGTGGCAACGGCGGAGGGCTGTGGGCAGAAAAAGAGTTAGAGAGAGAGATGAAGAGAGAGAGATGGAGGATAAATGTTGGCGGGAAAAAGGTGGGAGTGGGAGTAGGAGAAAGGCTGGGGGAGATAGGGTTTAAAATAGTAAATAAAAGGACAAACATGGTATTTCAATTTGTTTAGGGGGTGTATCAAGATTAAAATTTGGGTTTTTTACTAAGGAAGAAAAATCAATAGGACCTATCCCTATATATTTTCAAAACTAGGGGGTGTCCCACATTTCCCCTTTTTTTTTTATTACGGTCTCCCTAAAATACCCTTCTGTATTATTTATAATATATCTAATTTTATTTTTTCTATTTGACTAAACTTAATTTAATATTAAATTATAATAATTCAATTATGCCCTAATTGACGGCCGCCGCTCTCTTTCTTCTCTCCGCCGCTGCCCCAATCTCTTCTCTCCACCGCTATCGTAACCCAACTTTCCCCTCTCTCTTCACCGCTCGTCGAGCAATCTCTCATCGCAGTGGTAAAGAAACCCCTGACATTATCCTCTCGTAATTCTAGTTGGTTTCTCCCAAATTTTTTATTATATTCTTTTTGTTTCCGCTTTGAATCTACATTTATTTTATTGATTTTAATTATGAGTTATTTTGTTGGAAAAAAAAAACTAATGCAGGCGGGAGCAATAGAGAAGGGAGTCGCCGGTGTTCCAGATCTGAATTGGAGTCGCCGTTGTTGCCGACAAATATTCTTGATGCAGGCGGGAGCAATAGAGAAGGGAGTGTCGATGCGCTTACAGTAAATATAGTGGTTTTTGAATTCTCACGGGACAGTAAGTAGTGGATTATGATAGAGGGATGGAGGTTGACAACGTGTACAGTGAATAGTGGATTTCAAATTCAAACAGTGAATGGTGGATTTCAAATTCTGACAGTGAATAGTGGAATACGTTAATTTTACAGTGTGAGTTTAAAACCATTATTTTAATTGGTGTTTGAAATTTTTTTCTTGTGAATCTGTGTATAGGAGTTTATGGTATTAAATATTCCAATTTATATTGGCATGTAAGGTTGACGTAGTAATAGATAGAATTAAAAACGGATGCTCCGTTAACTAGAGATTAGCGGACTCCATTGTTTGACCAACACGTGTCCATGGTCAAATTTCATCCGAACTTATTTAATTAATACATTTATGGTCCTTAAGAGATGTTCTTTTTTTCAACGGGAAATGATTATGCTAGTTAAAGTAATTTTTTTTAATAATTAAAATTTCTTAATAATTCATTTGTTTCCTATTTAAATTTGGGTGTCTATTTTTTTGTATTCATTTGAATTTTTTACAATTAACATAAAACTATATATTTTGAGTAGTAAAAATCTATTCAATCGTAAAAAAATCATGTCAAAATATTTTTTACTACATTCGAATTGAAAATTTTATTTTGTTTTTAAATTAATATTGTAGTTAAATTGAACTAATTTATTACCAATTATTTTGTTACGTTAATAAAATTATCTTAATATAAATTTGTCATAACAAATTAGTCATAATAAATCTCTAGGTTGATATATACACCATTATTTCAGTGAGAATTAGACCGAAAATAAAATATTTGGGGCAAAATGTATCGAGTTGTATTTTTCGAAGGGGTAGTCTCATTTTTTGTATTTTGAGGGGAGAAAGTGCAAAACATACATTTTTAAGGTGGTGAAGTGCAATTTTCCCTATTAATAATTAAATATCGAGTAAATTGCAAAAAATACCCATGTGTAATCTCTAAATCACAAAAAAAAAAAAAACCTCTGTGATAAATAAACTAGCAAAACCCGAAATTATTTAAATAGGACATTCGATCCACTATTCATTTGAGTGTTAACTTGATATAAAAAGACACAAATACCCCCGGGATTGTGCAATTAATAAATTCTTATATTTTAATTATTTTATTTTTTTTATATCTTAATTGTAAAGGTACAATGGAGTTTTTAATTTATTTCTATTTTTATTAGGGCAAAATACACTTTACCCCTTGTACTATGTCCTACGTAACACTTACCACCTCGTACTATGAAAAATACACTTACCCCCTTATTTTAATGGTCAACCTATTTGACTCTTAATGGTGTTAGTAGTAAAATAAATTGGGGAAATGAGTGATAACCCCCTAGTTTTGAAAATATATATGAGGAGGTCCAATAAAAATTTTCTCCCTAGTCAGAAACCCAAATTCTGATCTTAATTAGGGAGACCATCTAGACAACATGAAGTACCTATTTTACCCTTTTAGTTTTAATTCAATACACAAAACTCTAGCCCACCCTTCTTTTTTCCACTCACAGTCGTTCTCCCTAACTCTCTCTTTCTCTCAAACTCACGTGACTTTCCCCTCTCTTCATCTCTCTCTCTAACTTTCTCTCTCTAACTTTCTCATCTCTCTTCATCTCTCTCTCTCTAACTTTTACTCTCTAATTTTCCTCCCTCTCTTCATCTCTCTCTCTCTAACTCTCTCTCTTACAAATCCTCCGCCGTCAGATCTCCTTGCCCCACCGCCTTGCCGATTGTCACTATTTTCCACCACTGCTCCGACACCGCCGCAGGCCGTTGTTCCGCAGCCGCCTTGCTCCGGCCATCGTTGCTCCTCCCATCGTTTTGAACTTTGTATTAAAACATCTACTTCCGTTTGAAATGATTTCTACGTTATTGTTATAGTTTCGCTTCTTTTTTTTGGTTGGCGAGGGCTCAAACCATATCTACTATTTCTTATAAAAAAAACCAGATCTACTATGTTTTTGAAGATCTGTGAACAATTAATATTAAATTATTATTTTTTGGATTAATTTGATTTTTTATTTTGTTTGATTCTTATGTTTTTCATTTTTATTATAAATCATATGTAATTTATTTTTTGTATTTATTTGAAGATGATTCAAAATGCCTCAACTGTGAGATTTGTGAAAAATTAATATTAGAATCTTTTTTTTGAATTAATTTAATTTTTTATTTTGTTTGATTCTTATCTTTTTCATTTTTATTATAAATCATATGCAATTTATTTTTTGTATTTATTTGAAGATGATTCGAAATGCCTCAAGTGTAAGAGCTTTGTTTATCTTTAGTAAAAATTTAACCAGTGTGGTTATTTACATGGGTGGTTTGAGTCAGGTGAATATACAGTTATATTTAGTCATATACAGTCATATGTAGTCAGTCATATGTAGTCATGTATAGTCATGACTACATATAACTATACATGACTATAGTATTAGTACTTGTAGTACACCATAGTCACTTGTATCCATTTTAGTACAATAAATTTATCACAAAAAAAAAAATCATGTTTTTTGTATATTTCATGTAATGTAATTTGAATTTTGCAGGTATTTTTTGAGTTCACCAAAGTATTTTTTGTACAACCATCATCGAATTTTGCAGTTATTTTTTGAGTTTTGGTTTTAATATTTTTTTTTCGTGTGAAGCTGTGAGTTTAATTTTAGGAGTCGACTTGTACATAAAACGCGATTGTTGTGGCAAGAAATATAAAAAAAAAAAAAAAAAAAAAAAAACAACTCGAAACTTGTTCCTGGTGGTGGTGCGACAAAACTGACTGTTCATCCATTGAAGGCATAGAAAATGTACTGAATTTTAATGTGTTTCTTAATATAGTGAATCACTGTTTATTGGTCCTCAGATGATTTGTTTACTTTTTTTTTATACTTGGGAGTATATGTAGATTCGTGATGAGAATATTTTGTTGGTAATATGATATTGATATTTTATTTATCGAGAATGAAATAGGTGACTACTTTACATGTGTTTCAACTATTATTTTATCTATGGTGTTCCACTTCAACTTGCTTTGATCTTTGACATTTGGTTACACGAAGAATAATGACTAACATGCTCTGTTTGTAATTTGATTTTGATAATATAAGCTGTCTCGTATCACCTGGAGAACAAAGTCAGGTACTTGAAGGGACAAATAAAGTCACATACATGTATATAGTCATATGTGGTCATATATATGTAGTCATATATAGTCATAGGTAGTAACATACAGTAATATATGGTGTAGTCACATATAGTAAATATATAGTTACGTGTAGTAACATACAGTAATATATGGTGTAGTCACATGTAGTAATATATAGTTATATATAAACTATGTATTCATGTATGAGTTATGTGGGGAATATCTATGTATACCAGTATGTGATAGTGCGTGTGTGCACATTTAAATTTGAAGCAAAATTCGTTGTTTGTTTAACTCTTTTTCTTTTTCACAGGTCTTGGTGTTTGAACTATTATGTAGTAAGTTTTTGCGGGGTGGATTGTGTTCGTTGTTCAAAACAAGCGGTTCTCGTGTTGACAAGTGCGATTTGAGTCAAATTTAGTCGTATAGATAACTGTAGTCATGTATAGTTTCATGTAGTTATATATATTTATATACAAGCTATGTGGTTTTTCTGATCTATAGTGATCTTGATGATTGTGTTTTTTTTTCACTTTTTTGTTAGGCATTAAATTATTTATAATATCAAGAATCAAATTTTGAATTTTTTTATTGGTATAGATGATTTTTTATATATATAATCAACGGTTTTTATAATTGATTGACCATAACTTTGGGATAAAAAAATAGTACATGGCTATATATAATTATACATGACTGTGGTATACTATAGTCATGTGCAGTCAATTTTAGTACAGTAAATTCAAAATTAAAAAAAAAATTAAAAATTAAAAATTAAAAATTAAAAAAAAATTAAAAAAATTAAAAAATTTAAAAAAAATTTAAAAAAAATTAAAAAAAAATTAAAAAAAGAATATTAAAAAGAATTAAAAATTAAAAATTAAAAATAATTAAAGAATAAAAAAATTAAAAAATTAAAAAAATACAAAAAGAGGGTACGTATAAAAAAATAATAATAAAATAAAAATTTATAATTTTTTATTAAAAAATCTGAAAAAATGATAAATGCAGGTCTAAAAATGTGGAGTGCAGTTAGCTATAATGCTGAATGCAGTTGGAAAAACTGAATGCAGTTGGTTAAAATTTATAAATAAGGGCACAATAGTACTTTTGTCTCTCCAGGGGTGTATCTCAAAGAAAGAATTTTTGGGGCGTACTTATCCCTATATATTTTCCATTCTATGGGTGTATATCAAATGGCCCCAAATAAATTTAATGTAATTTTAACAGTCCTTACTAAATGACACATTTTTTTAGGGGTGATTACAAATAAGCCCATCAATGGGTACTTATTCATAAAGAGATCCAGACAAAAATCTTCTTTACCAATAAGTCCACACATGGTCCAGATTTTTGTAAAAGACTAAAATAACCCATCAAACTTTAATACGCTCCAATTTCATCATAAACTTAATTTAACCTCAATTTGACCCCAAATTTCACAAAGTATTCAATTTTGACCCAAAACTTTTTTTTTTCCGGCGTTGACTTTTCAAAAAAAAAAATTCATTTCTTTCTTTCTGTACTTTTTTTCGTTTGAACAACAATATTGTTGTGATTGACAGTAATATTAACTATATTACTGTTAAACACAGTAAAATTAACTAAATTACAGTTTAACACATTAATATTGCTATATTAATCTCTAACACAGTAATATTAACACAACAAAACTCATTATTATTGTGTAATAGAGTAATATTACTATGTTGACCGTTCAACAAATGTAAACATAATAAAAAGCCTAAAGAATTAATATTACTGAATGACAGTAATATTACTATAACAACATTAATATTACCGTCAACCACAGTAATATTACAATAATAGACTGTAATATTATTACGTTACTCCGTGAATAACTCAACCAAAAAAAAATCCAAACAAAATAATAATATTGATGTGGTTGACAGCAATATTACTATAACAACAGTAATAGTACCGTCAACCACAGTAATATTATTGTGTTTACAGTAATATTACAATAATAGACAGTAATATTATTACGTTACTCTGTGAATAACTCAAACAAAACAAAAAAAACCCAAAAAAATAATAATATTGATGTTGTTGACAGAATATTATTGTGTTTACAGTTATTTTACTGTCAACTACAGTAATATAATTACGTTGATTTATCAACAAATCAAAAAAAAATAACAAAAAATGAAAATATTATAATATTACGTTAATTTACTGTCAACGACAGAACAATTACATAAATGTACTGTCAACGGCAGCACAATTACATTAATTAACTGTCATTGATAGTATAATTAGGTTAATTTACTGTCAATGACAGCACAATTACGGTCATAGTTTAGCGGCCGACGTAAAAATAACAAACAAAAAAAAGACTTAAAAAAACACTAAAGAAAGTCAACGCCGGAGACCGCCGGTCAGCACCGAAAACCGGCGAAAAAATCCGGAAGAAAAGAAAAAAAAAGTCAACGCCGGCGAAAAAATCCGAAAGAAAGAAAAAAAAAAGAAAAAAAAATATTTTTTTTTTTGAAAAGTCAACGTCGGAATCCGGCGGCAAAATTCTTTTTTTTTTTGAAAAAAAAAATTTGAAAAAAAAAATTTGGGTCAAAATTGAATAATTTGTGAAATTTGGGGTCAAATTGAGAATAAATTAAGTTAATGATGAAATTTGAGCATATTAAAACATTCTTCCAAAAAAAGTCAAAATTAATTTTTTGTGGTCAAAATTGGATTTTTGTGGACAAAAATGATTAAATTGGGGTTACAATTAAGAATTGAGTATAAATGGTTGAGGGTAATATTGACATATACATGAATGTTTCCTTAATTTATAATAAATATTAAAGGGATGGGCTTATTGGTGAAATAGTATAACCCCTAAACCTAGAATAATAAAGATGATTGGTTGGGGACTTATGCACAAAAACCCTATTTTTTTATTTAAAAAAATATTACATGTACTATGAATAAATTAAATAAATATTTAAGATAATAATATTTTTAAATTTTGATTAAATAAGAAAAATATTATTACTTTTTAATAATCCATAAGAAATGACACCTTATTTTTATTAAAAAAATATCTTTTCATTGTGGATAAATATGTTAAATAAATATTTAACATGTATAAATTTTTTTATATAGGAAGAAATATTTACTCATTAAATATTTATATTAAAATTTGTAATTCTACAGTAATATTTTTTAACAATATATGCTAATGATTTATTTTATTTATTTGTAACATCAAAATTCACTTAAGCCTTTTACATTTAAGATTCACTATACGAAATTTAATGTTACAATTAAATATTAAAAACTAAATGTACACAATTTTAATGAGTTTAATAATTTAATCCATAATATGAAAATTATACTTGCTACATGGTTGTATAAAATAATATATGAAAAATTATATTATCCGAATATTAATTTTTAATATAAATATTTAACAAGTAAATTATATTTAATTCAAAATTTAAAAAAGAATTGCTATCTTAAATATTTATTTAATATATTCATAGTACATGTAATATTTTTTTTTTTAAATAAAGAAAATGTGTCATTTAGTAAGGATTATTAAAAGTATATTAAATTTATTTTACTTCTAACACCGTTAAGAGTTAAATATGTTGACCGTTAAAATAAGGGGGTAAGTGTATTTTTCATAGTACGAGGGGGTAAATGTTACATAAGAAATAGTACAAGGGGTAAAATGTATTTTGCCCTAAAAAAATATAAGCTATTGACTACGGAGTGTGGAGTAGCAACATGTTTGATTGTAAGCTATGTAGCACGGAAACTTTAACTTTTTTTATGTTTCCGCGTTTCGGACACGTTTCGTATCCGATACTCGAGGACACCTGCTGGAAACCTTAAGGTTCATTTTGCAATTTAAAAAAAAAATAGAAACATGTTTGAATAGCAAATTTCAAGATATTTTTGTTACTTTTCTAATTAACTACGTAATGGGTAAATTACAACCACTCTCCTAAGGTATGGTCAAATTACGAAAAAAACCCCTCTTGTTTGAGTAATTACAACTACCCCTCAACTATAAATCTTCTTACACGTCCACCCTTGTGGTTTCAAATTTAGTGGAATCTTCGAGATTATATGGAATATTATCACTTTTGTACCCGTTTTATCCAGTTCGAACTCCACATTTTGAAGCAAGATCATCATAAGATGTATTTTTTGGCTTATATATATCAGACTGTGGTGCATCAGAAACTGTATTTTTACACAAAACAAGAGTACAAACTAGAGCACATTCCATAAAATCTAGATGATTATGTTGAATTTGGCACCATAAGGGTGTAGGTGTAAGTAAAAATCATAGTTGAGTACAAACTAGAGCACATTCCATAAAATCTAGATGATTATGTTGAATTTGGCACCATCCATAAGGGTGTAGATGTAAGTAAAAATCATAGTTGAGGGGTAGATGTAATTATTCAAATAACAAGGGTTTTTTTGTAAATTGACCATACCTCAAGAGGTGGTTGTAATTTACCCTTACATAATTTATAATTGATTGTTGATAATAATATTAATTTTAAAAATACTTGTATTGAAATACAAGGAAAAAAATTATGTATAAATAAACAAATAAAACAAATGACGATAAATAAATAATGGGTTGCCTCCCGTTGAGATTCATGTTTTACTGTAGACGGCTCGACAAAATTTGGATGGATAATATCCAATCCAAAGCTCTGTATATTGTGCATCCATCCAACAATCAATCTTAATACATACTCTGCAATCATATCATGGACTAGATTGCAATCTTGTAACGACCATCGCAATCCATGGTACTTCTCGTTTGCTTCGGAAATTAGTCGGTAGGAGACCAGGATGGGTTGCTTACCTACCGATATCTCAAACTCGTACCCAACATATTCGATTTTTGGAGTAAGCTCTACCTCAAATTTGATACTCATCTCATCTGTCACAATCAAACCCGAAGTTGCGATGTGGATAGAATTTTCTTCTCAAGGTCCTCTACCATCATCTTCATCCCACTCTCATCATACGCAAAAATATCTACAAAACTGGGATGAATATCTCCCTCAAGGTGATCAACCTCGTCGTTCTCATGAAAATTCGTAAATAACTCATAGTCTTTATAGTGAATGATTGGACGATGTGATTCGGGACTATGAAATCTCTGGAAATTTTTGAAAAGAATTACATGTTTAAAGATCCATGAACCAACTAAAAACCAAAAAAGTTATAAAAGAAGTTAATAAGCAAATCAACTACTTAGATCAAGTAAATAATTATTTCATTTAGTCGTAACATATGCAAACCGCAAACAATATATTACATTGATCGACGAGCTAAATTATTTGCGACGTATACATCAACAACTCGAGATTTTGTTTTTTTTTTAATTTTTTTTTTAAATCATGCTGGCGCTTTGCAACGCGAGTTGACACACTGTCCGGAGCACATCTGGCATATTGTACTCGTCTCGCATTCAATAGTCTCACAATATTGATACCATGGATCTTGATAATCCTCTCCAAGGACTGGACTTGGTCTTGGTGCATCCCTAGATTTAACTTTCTCTGCAATTATAATTAATTAATTAGGAGATATATATATATATATAATTAATTTCATCATATTAATTAAATTTTAATTTTGAAACGATAAAAATTGATAACTTTATTATTATAACTTCATATGTACAATAAATTCATAACAAGTTACTTGTTAGCTTATTGATTGAGGCCGATCGGCAGGTGCGGAACCAGGATAAAAACGTAGGGGGGGCTAGCTAAAATTTCATGGTTCGGGGCAGCGTCCAGAAAAAAAGAAAAAATAGGTTCACAAGACATTGCAAAAATAAGTTTATATTGAATTTGTTTAATTAAAATGACATATATATTATAATTTTATCATATTTTAAGCGTGACAGAAAATCTAAATTAATCAAAATTATTCTAATAATGTATCATACTTAATATTTTGGGAATTCATGGCATCGTCTCATGTTATTTTGTAGAGTCATTCACAAAAAAATCAAAAATAAGTAAATCTTCATAAATTTTAAAATAATAGAAGTTTTAACCATTTTATTTTAAATTTATATTTAATAGAATATATATATATATATATATATATATATATATATATATATATATATATATATATATATATATATATATATATATATATATATATATATATATATATATATATATATATATATATATATATATATATATATATATATATATATATATATATATATATATATATATATATATATATATATATATATATATATATATATATATATATATATATATATATATATATATATATATAT
>NW_012193627.1:1432033-1474788 GCF_000504015.1 Erythranthe guttata
GCCAAATCAGTCGATGTTGGTGCATTATTATTGCATTACCCAACCCCCAATGTTCTTCGCACTTCAGGTGCGCGACCAATTCTTAGATCCACTATATATAAAACATATATTTATGTTCTGATTTTGAGCTCTATTCGGATTTTAAAGGTCATATACAAATCGTTTATGAACATTTGCTCCTTGCTTCAGGCAAGCGTATTGTCTTTTGGTAATCAAAACGACTAGTCAGGGTATCCCATTCTTTATGAGGACCCTCGTTCGATGAATATTCCAAACGAAGGATTTCATCTAATTATCTCGTAATCAGAAACATAGTCTCAGCCTTCTGGGCTTTATTTACCTAATAAATTATACTCGAAAACAACCATTCTCAATTGCTCACTAAGCTTATGGATCTTAACATCCATTCTCCAACCAAAAAAAACTTTCACCAAGTACATTAAGTTGGGTAAACTCGAGTTTGCTCATGTGTTTCATCTCAAATCAAATAGAATAATGAGTATTATTGTTTTATGGGAATGTAACCTCCATAAACAATTTCATGAATATTTTGCACATATTAGAACTTCCGGTCTAATAATTCATACACCACATGTTCATACACATTCATGGATTTCATACGATAAACCATAACGACAAACAAAATATTGTTTACCATTTTCATATCACAAAATTACATATGGCAAATATGGATCAATTGAATAAAATTCTTCATTAGAGATGGACCAAAATCTTCATGCAATTAAGACTTTGTAAATTGTCAAATATACAAAATATAACATGCTAAATAATATAAACAATATATAGCATGTAAAATCTCATATAAATTCAAGGAACTAATTCTGAAATTATTCCGGTAGATAATCATGAATTAACTAAACAGATCCATAATGTTATCAAGTATCAGCAGTGCATTAGATCATCTTAAAATCAAATGACCAAGTAATTGTAGCAAAATTTTCTAACAATTCATGCAATACAAATTCAACCAAGAAAACAAAATATTAATATGCCTACAATCACGTTCAGTAAGAAACATAAACAATTTCACATTCATCATCAAATATATTCACCCCTCATTCTACAGTGCATATTTATTCATAAGCTTCTTAGTGCACTGTATTCTAAAATATTATGATAAAACATTCATAATACAATTTCATATCAAATCCTCGAAACATGAAATAAACCAGCAAGGTACTATAATCATTTGACAATATACAATCACACATTTATCGTCGCTATTCATTGAATCCGGAATGAATGCAAATGATAAAATAATTTGCTACACCACATACCAAAAACAATCATTGTGATATTTATACCATACTGTAACATAATTAAGCATGCTTCCAATAATTAAGAATCACATCATATTTTGAAATTATCCACAGTATAGATGAAGTAATGACTTGAAGATAAATATGTACTTCATGCATTTCATGCCATTAAATAGATCTAGTGCATCTCTTATGAAATCGAAATTGCAAGGGATTACGGCTTACTTGAAACGCTTAAACCCAAATGTTGAAGAATATATTGTATTCATCGAACAAGATTACCATTTCACGAACGAACTCGAATCACAAGTTCTTCAAGCATCCACGTGCCAAAAATGGTTCATTTTTCACGAGCACCTGAATCACAAATTCTTCAAGTATCCTAGTCCCACGAACGATTGTCTTTCCAGAATCACAACGAGCATTTCGTGCTGATAACGTGTTGTAAAATGGCCTATTTATCTAGCTCTTTGGTTTGTGTTTGTGGAAATACATAAGAACATAATAACGATAATGGAGAGCGAATGAGAGAATGCAAAGAACAAGAATCCGTAGAGAGAAAATTGTGGGTATCCATGGGGAGGGAGTTTTTCTCATTAATATAGGTGTAAGCCACCGGAAGTTACAAGGAGGAGTTACAAATGGAAGTTCCATGGAAGTTATTTCCTGCACACATCATGGGACTAAGGTGTGGGAAGTTTACACTAGTGGGAGGTTGAAAACCATCAAGTGGTTATGTTAGGAAACCACACATTCCATACTATTTACAACAATTTACCTTTTTTTAATTAAAATAGCATAAATTAAAAGGGTAAGTACAAATGAGTCCCCAAAGCAGAACACGAAAAGCGTAACAGTCGTCGTCCATGTTTCACACGTACATGTATAAGTCCCTAAAGCAAACATAAACATGCAAATAGCTCCTTGACCTCACTCTTTCTCTCTTTATACACTCACTCTCTCCTGGCTCCTCTCTATTCTTTTCTCTCTCTCCTTTCTCTTCTCTTCTCTTTCTCCATTATTATTTCCTCTTCCCCGATGGTGAAAAAAACAGAAAAATATCACAATGACAGCTAATGGTGAACCAAACCCTATCCCCACTCAAGTTCCTGGAAGTTGTCGGTACAACGATCAACTACACATCATTTCCATGAAGGTTGATTTGACTTTAACGGAGATGTATGGGTCTGTTATAAGGAAGTCGTACAATATCCATCCGGATGCATTGGTCCTCCAATACTTGACTCCTCGTGAAAAAATATTTGTCAAACTGAGTTGTGACGAGGATGTCGTGAATATGGTTGCGTTGCATTTGATAATGCACATGAGTGTGGTCGACGTTGTCGTGAGCCGCATGGATGAACCAAATGGGCATGGACATTAAAGAGGGTCTGAGGCGACAACTGGTGTGTTTTCATTTCTGTTAACGTATACATTTTCAATTTGTTAATCATTATGTGATCATAGTATTAAATATGATATGTATTAATATAATGTTAATATAGTGATAGTATGGAATAACTACGCAGCCTACGCCTAGCATCATAAGCGGATAATGATGGTATACTAATATAATATTATATTTTTGTAGGACGACTTCTATAGGGTGATTCAAAATAAAGTCACATGGGAGATATATCTAGATGTCGTATAGGAAGAAGGATGAAAAAAAAAAAAAAAAAAATTCAACGCTGGAGACCGACGACAAGAAAAATAATCAGAAAAGAAAAGTTACTAAAAAGAGAAAGTCAAAATTAGATATTTTTGGCCAAAATTGATTAAATTAAAGTTAAATTGGTGTTACAATTAGAATTTGGGTTTACAAGATTGGTGGTAATTTTGTCATATACATTAATTTTGTCTTCATTTACAATAAATATTAAAGGGAAGGGCTTATTAGCGAAAGAGATATAGCTCATGAACCTAGAATAATAAAGATGATTGCTCAGAGACTTATGCATAAAAACTCATTTTTCCTTTTTCGAAACTTTGCTTATCTTTCAATCAAATTTCGTAACATTTATTGTGTTTAAGGATTTGTCTAGGGAAAAATACTCTGTGTTCTAAACTCATATGAGACATGCTCCAATTACCGTTAATTTTGTAAGATTAGATCTTGACCCTAGGAAAATAATGAATCAGTTACCAAAGTAGCCTTCGATTAATATTTTTTATTAAACCAATATAAAACAGATTAACATCAATTATCTAATTTGCCCATAACTATATTTTAATGAATAATTATTTGAATATGTTTTAAAGATTCGAGTCGGGTAAACTCATAAATTATGGGCAACAACAACATAAAAAACGCATATCCTCTATAAAAACATAAAAAGCCAGCATATATTCATAAAAGAAAAAATGAACATCAAGAATGCATACATGCTACTGCATATTGACAAAGAAATTAATTTGAAATACATTGTTCATAAAGTATATGAGCTTTGCACCCCATTGTAAACCAAATATAAAAATCATTTGAAATACATTGTTCATAAAGTATATGAGCTTTGCACCCCATTGTAAACCAAATATAAAAATCACCTACTACGGATCGGATACTTCATCGAGTACATAGAACATAACTTAAACTAAAATGAAATGAGAATCGAGTGAAATAAAGTCGCTTCATCGAAGGAAAACACGGTGCTTTGTATTGTTGCTAGAAAATGCTGAAGTTCCACAAAAAAAGTTTTCATCGATTCATGGCTTGCAGTGGCAACGGTAAAAAATGTAAGGATAAAAATGTAAATGCACCATGCATACTACTTAAAACTCTTATCGGTTGACTGTAAAAGCCAGGGGTCACATTGATAGTGTAGGAGGGTAAATGCGACAGTGCAGTGCTAAAAAAACGAGATAACTAATTAGAAGTAAATAACAATTTTATTTATTCGTACAATTTGCAAAGTGCAATACAATATATCACATTAACGAGATAACTCGTCGTGACCTATATATATTAGCATCTTTGAGATTTAATTTTTTTTAATAGGCTCTGCAATATGAGTCGACACATTGCCCAGAGCAGAACCCACATCTTTCCTTTGTCTCGCAACTAACACTCGCACAATATTCATACCATGGATCTTGATAATCATCTCCAACGACTGGACTCGGTGCATCCCTCGATTTAACTTTCTCTGCAGATAATATAATTAATTTCATCAGATTAAATTTTGTTATAACTTCATATGTATCAATTCATTGAGGTCGCGGTCTAGCTTGTACGTAATACGTTGAGTTAAAAATATGCCGGCATCATCTCGAATATAAATTTACGTGAAATCGTGTGTGTGCGCGCGTGCGTGTCCGTATTTATATATATATGCATGTTTTTATATATATACATGATTAGACATAATTTAGGATGAAATAAAACAATATATATTAGGGAATTGTGATTTGAGCTAACCGGTTGAAGCGAAGACGAGGACGACTAAGAAAACTATCTTAAGTTCCATTTCTTTATTAAATAATTCTTATGAATTGAATTGCATATATCAGAAGCTATGTTTATGAAGTGCTTTTATAATGTGAGAGTTTGTTCTCTCTTTATTGAAGTATTAATTAATTGATTTATTAATTATGTCAGTTTAATACATATGTTATGAGTTGTAGTAATTAACTTTTAGCATTTATTGTGTACGTGCATTATCTATGTCAACATGAAAGTTGAAAGTTGAAACACCCATTCCATCGAAAGGATCGGAGCTTCTCGTATTTTTGGTTTAACTTGTTGATTATCTGTACCACTACACTAGAAACGGCGACTTTAGATTTAAGGTCGCCCGATAGCAAGCACGACCTTACTTTTGAGATTGAAGGGGAAAAAAAAAGTTCGTCGCCTCTTCTTAGTACAATAGAAACGGCGACTTTAGATTTAAGGTCGCGAATAGTAATCACGACTTCAGTTTTGGGATCGAAAGAAAGAGAGTTTTGTCGCCTCTTCCTCTTCTTGATTATTTATGCCGAGTAAATTTGAACTGTAAATTTAATTAAATAACTACCTATGATGCACGGACAAGGAAATGCAGACAAGGCGATACGCGGACGCGGACACTGAGATACGTCATTTCAAAAAATTAAGATACGAATACGCAGGGATACGCGTAAATATTAAAAATATGCCGCTGGTGATAAATAAATGAAAGTCACTAAGAAGTCCCATTCACAATGTTTTTGAAAGAGGTATCCAAGTTAGGATACGTGTGTCCTATTTTTCCTAAATTTACAGATACAATCCGACACGAATGTCCTATTTAAATTTTTCCTAAATTTACAGATACAATCCGACGCGAGTGTCCTATTTAGATGAATTCAAAGACACGGCCCAACACAGGTGTCCGAGAGTATCCGCGACTATCCGAGTGTCTGATACGCGAACACCTCATGTCCTAAGAGTGTCCGTGTTTCATAGATAACTACCCACTAAACACATGTATACACAAGTCACATACACATGGTTGTATATTATTATACGTAAATCTACGAATCAAACATCTAATTTTCCCTTCTTCACCATGTTATTTGGGTGTGTGTATTTCGAAATGGGAAGAAACAAAGTTTGGACAAAAGTTTGACAAGAAAAATGTAGTCGATGCAAGAACTAGGTTCTTTCTCCTTAAGACAAATTTGCCCCGTGCAGTGCTCTCGGTTACGGCAATTGTCTCCCAAGATACAACGACTATTTCAATTCCAACAAAGCAGTACAACAATTATTGGAACACGGCGAACGAAACGACGTTTAGGACTTTATAAGACACGAAGAAAATGACTTGGTAATGCAACAATATGCAATGATATGTTATGACGAGAAGTGAATTCAATTATGTATTGAATTCCATGTGAATAATGAACTTCTATACATCAAATGGTGGATTTTGGAATCTATTTATAGATTTTCAAAGGTTATGACCACAAGTCACAACTCTTAGGAAAATAATTTCATGAAAAGGTATCACACCTTTTCTCATTAACTACACACCTATTCAATTTAATAGGTGCTTAAACACCTCCATCTTTTTCAATGGTGACATTTCACTTTATTATTTTCCACACTTAAATATTTTAAATGATCCATTAATTTATCATTCATCAAAAAATTAATTTTGAAAATTTAAATTAAACCACTTAAATATTCAACAAAATTTGAGTCAAATACTCAAATATCCAACACACCATAGTTTGGAAATAGTCCGAAAATTTCAAAAAACGACAAAACACTTTGGCTTCACTTGGCTTTATATAAGCAGGTGTTTCAAACAAACTTCGATACTACATATGTACACAGCCAAAATATATAGAATATACATCCCACAGCCAAACTTATAATTATATCGAAAACATATAACTATTTCGTAATTACTTACATCACAACAACACAGGGAATATACTGCACTAAGAGCAATATAATATATCATGCGTAGGAAACCGAATCAGACAAACACCCTCGCCGTTGAAGCAACCGCCGGCTTACAGTCCACCTCCCGGAGCACCGTCTTCAGCCCTTGCCCACCGCCGTTAGCCATCGGGTGTATCCCGTGTGACGGCCCCTCCATGTAAGCCCTATTCTCCCTCTCCTTCGCAAACGACACGTTATAACGCTTCTCCACATCTGCCATGCGTGCATCAAAAATATTACAATAATTACTCAACAACTAATTAGGGGTGGAAATTAGACAAATCAGAACCGAATAAGTTGATTTGCGAAAGATTCCTATTTTTCTTTTTCTAAAACTAATCCGTTTATGCTCCAAAGTAATTGGGAGAATCAGAAATTGTAATCCGGAAATTGGAATAAAAAACAAATCATTCCAGAATCAGTCAGTAATTTTTGATTCTTTTATGTTCTAAAAAATAAAATGCACAATAATATTTTAGGAATTATTTTCAAAAATTTTGTTCCAATTTCCAGAACCGCTGATAATATATAGGATAAATTAAGAGAAACCCCCCAACTTAGACCGACTAAATAACGAAAAACATCCCACCTATCCATATTTACCAAAAACCCCTGAGGTTTGTTTATGGTGCAAACCAGCCCTTACGGTATGACTTTTCACGGATTTTTTTTATTCGAGGGAATAGACTTTCCATAATTCATATAATTCATAATTTATGAATTTCAGATATTTTCTTTTATTTCTCGCCTAAGATATAATAGACATAACACATTTTTGTTGAAAAACTCGATCAACAGTTAATGTTGAAAAAAAATCTCGATCAACAGTTAATCAGAGGGAACGAGTAACGAGTCAAAACACAACAGTTAATCAGAGGAAACGAGTAACGAGTCAAAACAGCTAATCAAAGGAGGATTTTGATTATTGCGAATAGGTGGGGTTTTTTTGTTACTAAGCCTAAATCCAGGGGTGTTTTCGTAATTTATCCTAATGTATATATGGAAAAATTGAAATATGTATATAGATTAATTAAATAAAATAAAATAAAAATTAGACCTTGAGCAAGGTTGTCATAAAGCTGGCCATCTCTAGTAAGGGCCATCATAACCTGCGGTATGCCAAGTGGCAGGCTATCCCCCCTATCCACCTGCCAGAAATGGATCACCTTCCCGTACGTTTTAACAACCTTGTCGAAATCCTGGCGCTGGATGGGGGCGGGCACCCCCGGCATGAACAGCACGCCGCTCTTCACCTCGAACTCGTGCGAGTGCCAGAACCTCTTCTCGTCGTCGGGCAGAGTCAGGAAAAGCTCCTCCGAGACTATGTACTCCAGCCCGATCAGGCGGCCGTCGTCGTCGGGGCGGTCGTAGATCAGGCACTGCCGGAACTCTTCGTTCTGGTGCGCGCAGAAGTGGTGCGCCTCCACCTGCCTCGTCATATCGTCCCCGTAGAAATGGAATCTGATGATCATTGAGCAAAACTAATTAATATAATTGATTTGATTTAATTTGGAGGAATTTGATTTTGATTGTTTAATTGATTGATTTATTTGATTGATTACGCGCAGAGGTGCTGGTGGATTTTGTTGACGGGGCCGAAGCCTTGGATGGCGGCGGTTGCTTTCTCGAGGAGGGTGGTGGATGTTTGAGTTGGCTCGCCGGGGATTTTTGGGTGAGTCAAAACGTTCACTCCTTCCATTTTTTTTATTTTTTTTTCTTATCGATCGGAATTTTTGAGATTTTTTTTTTTATTTTTAGTTGTGATTGCGATTTGGAGAAGAGGGGGCGTGTATGTATTATGTGATATATGGTGATGATAGCTGTGGTTTGGCGTGGTGGCATGCAGAGTGGCGCGTGGCAGGACGCGTGGCACTTTGATTTTAAACGTGGCGAAAGAGTTGTCTGAGTTTGGGGCGGCTTGCGGGGAGTGCTGCTGTAACGTTATTTAAACTTGTTCTATGATTTTTTTTTTTTTTTTTTTTTTTAATTCTAAAAGCTCCAACTCAAAAGTATTGAAATGGGTTAGCAAATATTTATTTTGCATTTAATTATTTTATTTTCACATTTCTCAAAATGTAATAGTTCCAAGCTATCAAATAGTTGTTAAAAATCTCATCAAAAAAAATACTTGTTAATTAAAAATAATTAAATAATTGTTAATAGTTTTAATTATTGAATTTGTTTAGCGTGAGACATATGTGTTCTAAACTTATATTAGACATAATCCAATTACATGAGTGGTGCTACTAGTGTCTCAGTTTCATTTGATAAAGTCAGAACTCAGATCCCATTTCATTTGATGAAGTTGGGTCAACTCCCCAGTTTCATTTGATAAATAATAATTGCAAAAAAATGCATTATTAGGAAATTAAACTTAAGACATTTCACTACATTCAATAATGCTAACCTTGGAGGACATTAACTTATATAAACATTTCTAACAATCATTTTATATATTGACAAGACACAAAGTAAAATGAGAATAAATATAAGTATTTAAATAGAACATTAAATGCAATATTCATTATTATTAAATAATGTTAAATAAATTATTAAAAAATTTAATATAATAAACTGTGGTTCAATATCACAAAACATCTATTATTAATTATATAAATTAATAAATTCCACTATTAAAACTATAAAGAATACACAATTAAATATAAACAAATGCATGACTTAATACAAGCTCACCTAGGTTATTAGATCGACAGTGTTACAAATTTGAATACAAAATAAAATAAGATGTTTTTTTAGAAGAAAAGAATAGATTATAACCCATTCCAATTAGTTTTTTTACTTTAAAATAAATTATATACTCAAAATACTATATTGTGAATTTTATTTTAATATTTCGTTTAATCAAATAGTAAAATTAGATTGATTAAGCTCACATCCTTCAATTAGTAAACGTTAATCAAAGATTTGAATCAATTAAGCTTAATAATTAATAATAACGTATAATTGAAGTAATTATTTATAAGTAAAGTCTAAAATCTTTTTCATTCAATTTTATCATAAAAAAATAATAAATTTTATTCCTAACATGAGTAAGAATCAAATCGTAAGATTTGAATCGATTAAGCTCAAGTCCGTTCAATTTGTAAATATTTTTCAAAAATTTGAATCGGTTAAGTTCAACCATTGACAAGAATGTATTAACCGAGTTAACTATTTATAATTAAAGTCTAATATCCTTTTAATTCAATTTTAACAAAAAATAAAAATAAATTTAATTCGTAAAAATTGTGAAAATCAAATCGTAAATCGTCAGATCCGTAATATTTTGAATCGATTAAATGTTACGATTTTTACAAATTAAGTTTTATTATTTTTTATGATAAAATTCAATAAAAAAATACTAAACTTTAACTATGCATGATTACTTCGATTATTATGTTATTGTAAATTGTTGAGTTTAACCGATTCAAATATTTGAATATTGTCTACGAATTGAAATGACTTGGGCTTAATCGTTTCAAATCTTTGAATATTTTTTTCGAATTGAAAACACATGAGCTTAATTGATTCAAATCTTACGACTTAATTAAATCTTACGGTTTACGATTTACGATTTACGATTCAATTCAAACTTCAAATTCTTTCGAAATTCATTTTTAAATTACACGAGTTGATTCGCATTTCCTTAGATTTTTA
Source organism: Erythranthe guttata (assembly GCF_000504015.1). The sequence goes on from NW_012193627.1 coordinate 1,442,378, forward strand.
AAATTTATTATATATAGATTTGTTAATATTGGATTTTTAATATATAATATTAGTTATATGAGAATTAGGAGTTTATTTAACATTACTTAATAAGTTTTTATATATGTTTTGTGTCCCAATCGTAAGTATTCTTGCATACTAGAAGAGGTTACAAGTTCGAATCCTATAGGATGCATTTTTGGACGGGTGATTTAATGATTTTTATGAGTTCAAGCAAAGACTGTCACTTTTTTGGTACCATTGAGTGGGATATCAACATGCAAATATGAATTTATTAGCAATTTATACAACATGATTGTATGAGTGAATTACGAATGTATATGACTATAAGTGACTAGAAGTGACTATAAGTTACTATATTTTACTATAGGTGACAAAAGTGAGTAGTCATACTTACCAGCATCACCCATCATCAGTGGTATGTACCCCAAAAATTGTGTCGCGCGATTTTGGCTTGTGGATTTGCTTTATGAATAAATCAGTTATGCCTCTGTCCCAGTTGTAGCCATTCGTTCGATCGGTATCTTCGCAGTAGTTGAACATCCACCAAGCTACAAGTTCGCAGTACTTACACGGTTTTCGATGGAGTGACGGGTGGACACTGAATTTTCGTGCAACTAGGACTTGTTGCAATCTTCTTGACTTGTCAAAACTCATTCTTGCGTTCCCAGATTGGATGCCGATAATTTATTTGCAATGCACTATGATTTGTAACTTTTCAGTATTAGTACAAATGCCCCATAATAATTTCGGGACGATATTTCCCAAAGTAAATCGGTGAGTTGACACAACCCAAGTGGAGACGAACTCACCTATTTTTCCTCCCCGCCCTTTTCATTTTCTGATTCATTCCTCTTAAACCCTACCATTTACCCACTGTACTTCCATTTCAATTCCTTCGTCAAATTTTCCGATGAAAAACCCTTTCCTATTCCCAACCATCGACCCTCCATAATCGGGCGAATCAAAAATTAATCTGTAGAAATATTATTACCAAGAGAAGCGGAGCGGAAGAAATTCAAAAAAGATGAGTACTGTTGACAAAATGTTGATCAAGGGTATCCGGAGCTTCGACCCGGAAAACCGGAACGTCATCACCTTCTTCAAGCCCTTGACTCTCATCGTCGGCCACAACGGCGCTGGAAAAACCGTAAATTAATTCATCTCAATTTTTTTTTTTTGGTTTTTCAGTTTTTAATTGACGCTGCTTTGATTTCGGTATAGATTTCTTCGTATGTAGAGTTTTTTTAGTTGCATTATTGGTACCAATTTAGCATTTTTCAATTTTTTGTGCCTTTTGCTTGAGCATACAGTTGTGGATGGCAGCAGTCGTACACTGTGCACTAGAAATATTGTGTTATTGTACATTGTGCATTGTGAATTGTACTCTTATGAACTATGTAGATTTTGATTCGTTATATAAAATTTTATATGAGTTAAAAACTTAGACCATGCTACACCTTCTTCAATTGTTTTTTTTTTTTTTTTTTTATCTTCTCGTTTTTTCCACTTTTTCACAATGAGGATGTTATGCTGTATTCGTTCTTGAAAAAAAAAACTAACCAGTATGTTTGTTTCTTTCTGCAGACTATAATTGAGTGCTTGAAAGTAGCATGTACGGGAGAATTACCTCCGAACGCCCGGTCCGGTCACAGCTTTATTCATGATCCGAAGGTGTGTACGTATTTTCTGTACCTATCTATAGATTTCAATTTAGTCGGGTATTAATATAAGTGTACACTTGTAAATAATTTTTTTTTTTCTTTTTGCAATGATGATTTTAGGTGGCCGGAGAGACGGAGACAAAGGGGCAAATAAAGCTGAGGTTTAAAACAGCAGCGAGGAAGGATGTGGTCTGCATAAGGTCATTTCAGCTTACCCAGAAAGCTACTAAGATGGAGTACAAGGCGATTGAGTCTGTGCTCCAGACAATAAATCCTCAGACTGGAGAGGTAAAAGAACTACCATTATGTGTTGCCTTTTCTATGATCACAATTATTTTAAGTGCATTTATAAATATTATGTATTCAATTTGCTCAATATTTTTGAGGTTGGACATTTGTGAAGAACAGACTGGCTCGATTTTAACAGATCTTTGTCAGTATTGTAATTGGTTCATGCTGTTTTCTTTACACCTTTTCTTGGTACAATGGATTTGTTTACCTGGTGTCAATTGATTTTCTGACTGTGCTGGTGCATTAGGAACCACTATCCTGATTTTAGGAACCGTTAATTACAATGCTGGTGAGCTTTAGGAACCGCTATCCTGATTTTATAAATATTGTGTGGATTCATGTGCTATCTGATTATTCCTTTTCAAGATTCTAATGGGAAGAGTGGACTTGATAACATTAGCCCTTTTTTTGAGGAGTGATTGAATGATGCTACTCTTTTGATGCTACACTTTGTTCCCAACGGGAACTTTGGCATTTTATGCATAAAGCTGTTGTATTGAGAAACTCTTCTTCGGATATAGGGAAATGCAGACTTATTTTTTTCATTAGTATATAAAATTGACCTGGAAGAATGAAGGTTTTTAAGTTTTTGAAGTTGACTGGAGAACTACAACATAAAAGGAAAACTCGAATCGCGTGGAAGTGGATATAACCCTGGTCCTAAAATTTGACTTATGATTGTCAAAGGACAGAGACAAGAATATGCTTAAGCAGTATAAATTGCATTAAGTTTCGCCAAGATTCTTGTCAATGTTTTGTTGGATACAACAGTTGTACTTGGTCCTGCATTTTTGCTGTATATTTTTTTCCCTTTTTTCATTATTCTGCTACTTCCATCTTTTGGCGGTTATGGTATTGATGTTAACTTACTGAAAGTCAATGTTTTAGTACTATCTTTTTATTTCAGATTGCAAATGACTTAGAATTTGGGAGTCGTAAGCAGAAATACTCGAATCTTTGATCAATAAAATCATAGTCCTCGTTGCAGATGATTATGCCACACCAATTCTTGTGACAAAATTATGAAATTGAATGAAATCATTGATCAAAGGGCCTTGGAGAATCATGTGAATATCTGATGCTATCTATTAGTGGACGATTAAAAGGGTCCTTTCTGGCTTTGTTGTCCTTGCTCTGTGTATATTAGACAAAATGTTTTGATGCATCTGTTAAAACTTTAGGGAGTGAAGGACACTTGGAATAGAGGAAATGGGCTGTTCAGGTGCTTATGCTGTTTGAAGAGACGGGCCTTGAAAAATGATGGTTTATATCATGAATCTAACTTATATATGTTGAGATGAAATCGAAGATTAAATACAGCAACATAACTTAAAAATGATAATGGGACTGTTTCCGCAAAAAAACAAATATTGCATTTGCACGCAAAAAAGTAAATATTGCCTATTTGATGATCCAATCTTTTGGGGCTGAAAACTGAGTATGGAAAGTTCTCTCTTGAGGTCGTGTTCATTCAAATTGTTCCTTATTAGTATATATTGCTTTCCCGTGAAGCGTGGTTGATCCAAGAGTCATTTGGGCACTAAGGCATATAGTCACTTTTGGCTCTTTAATGGCACAGGGTCAAAATAGCCCAACTGGATAGAGAAAACTATGATTGTAATGTAACAAACAATTATGAGGCCAAACTAGTCATTTCTTTCAAAATGCTGCTTCTTCTCGTCAAACTCTAGGGACAGTGGAAGTAAGCATAATGTTCCAAACATCAGAGATCTTGTAATATAGGAAAACCTCGAACAAAGTACTTGTTTCTAGTTATCACCATCCAATTTCTCTTTGTACCTCTAAGTCTTACCCTGTATGGATCTTTAGTTTTTATATGATGAGTTAGACTTATAAATTATAATTTGCTTTTGATTTCTCAAACCACTGGCTCGCTTATATATGCATTATCTATAAAACGTATTAGGTTGGGGTCATGCTGTCTTTATTAACAAATGTATTAGGTTAAGAATAATTGATGATAACGTCTCATGAACTTTATTATGTTTCCAAGTGACAGAAAGTTTGCCTGAGTTATCGATGCGCTGATATGGACCGAGAAATTCCGGCACTTATGGGGGTGTCTAAAGCCATTCTAGAGAATGTTATATTTGTTCACCAAGATGAGGCTAATTGGCCATTGCAAGATGCATCAACGCTGAAAAAGAAGTTCGACGACATTTTCTCTGCAACTAGGTATGTTGTTTTCTGTAAGAGGTGAAGTATATTTTATGCCTTTGTATCTTCTGCTGTATTGTCTTTATTGAGGTAAATTTTTTTTTTTTTTTTTTTTTTATGTATTATTACTGAGATTGTATTCATAAATTAGGAAAATACAGCTGAAAAATAATATAGGAAATCACCTGGCACAACATTTTCTAAATTTACCTTTAGCTAATACTATCCTAGAACCATTTTTTTCTGTAGAATGTGGTTAAGACTAGTTATGGAAGAAAATATCACGTGGGAGGGGCATAAAGATGCATGAAGACATTTGTACCCTTGAAACTAAAGTTTGGTATAGCAAACACATCAACTTATAAATTAATTGCTCAAAGTTGATTTATAAGTTGATTTATCATAATATTTGCATACACCCCAACTTTTATAAATAAGTTATTTGAAACTTTACTCATAATTACCAACTTCTACTTTTTCAAAAGCTTTTGCCAACACCACCTTAGAATATTTTCTTTATTTTCTCATGTAAAGTAAATCTGTCATTTTGATTATTCTCGAAGGTACACAAAGGCGTTGGAGGTTATCAAAAAGCTTCACAAGGATCAGGCACAGGAGATAAAGTCTTATAAGCTAAAACTGGAGCATCTACAAACACTGAGAGATGCCGCTTTTAAGGTTCTCATCACGGTCCTTGGGGCATTAGCTAAGGACATACACATTTTTTTTTATCTTAATCAGAACATTGATTTGCCACCACTTGATGATCATTGTAATTTATGTTTAAAAATATGAGTACATGCCTGAAACAAAATAAGTGGAAATTGACAAACTGGCAGTCAAGTAAGATTTATTTTTAGGGAGGAGAGATGGCAGATATCTTAATCATATAATGAAACCTTTTAAGGACAGTTCGCAACAGATACTTTCCAGTTAATGAATTTTGATGAGTTTTATTTTCAGATTATACTAACTGACCAGTGTTGTTTAATCCAGCTACGAGGAAGCATTACGCAAGATGAAGAAAAAACAGAAACTATAAATTTTCAGATGCAGGAGCTTGACATAAAAATTCAGAATGTGGACAGGGAGATTAATCAAACTGAATTAATGTTGAAGGACCTCCGAAAATTACAAGGTCAGGTAGCTACCAAGTCAGGGGAACGAAAATCCAAGTTTGAGGAACAGCAGAAGCGTTATGCGGCACTTACTGAGGAAAATGAAGGTCAGTCAAATAATAGCATGATCTTGTTTCTTCTTCTTTTTCCTCTGATTATATGTTTCTGCTATTTCATCCCTCACATTTTAATTTTTTTCCTTAGATACTGATGAGGAACTGAATGAGTGGAAATCCAAGTTTGACGAGAGGATTGCAATTTTAGATTCCAAAATAGACAAGTTATTGAGGGAAAAGGGAGATACAGAGGAGGAAAGTCGAGCTCAGTCAGACGAGATTGCAAAAAATATGAAGGAGATTGCCAAGCTTCAAGCAGCCACCGATGTAACTTTCATTGCTCCCTATGCTACACAAGATTCTGCATGTGCTCCGTTAATCTCTTTTGTTCCTGGTCATATACTCTATATTTCGCATGCAGGCTCATATATCCTTGAAGAATGAAAGAGACTCAACTGTTAGAAGCTTATTCAGAAAGCACAATTTAGGTTCTCTGCCAAGTGGGCCCTTCAGCGATGAGGTTGCTTCTGACCTTACTGACCGAATTCAATCAAAGTTGAAGGATTTTGAAAATGACTTGCAAGAAAAGAAGGTTCTGTTTTCTCCTTGTGAATTAATTATCGTTTTCTTCAGCAATTTTTTACATGTGGTAGCCTTTAATAACATCATGCTGCTAGCATTTGGCGCTAATTTGCTAATAATGCTCCCATTTTCCTTTTTGGGTGGTGTGACAAATTCTGTCTTGAGAATTCCAGAATAATTTAAGCTGACGTGGTACTTTCAAGTTGATTGGCACATAAATCAATTAGAGTCTTACGTGGAAAATGGATATAGTTGGATCCTTCTCAATCATTAATTTATGGTAGATTTGTATAATTGCACAAGAGTCTAAGTAAGTATATATTCAGAGCTCTCTTTTTGTATACATATATTTTTCTGGAGATATTCTTGTTCCGATATGAGTTTGGACTCATAATATATGCTGGATTGAAACTCTCATGTAATGGAAAGGAACACAAACAGTTTTAAATGCCTAAAAAAAATAAACTTCATTCTTAAAAAATAAGTTAATGTGATCTTTACCATTTTAAATTAGATGTCGATAAGGAGTCATTTTGTGTTTTTTTTTGCGCTGAAAGATACATTAATCGTCAATCTTGTGTAGTACTGTTTCAAGGATACTTAATATCCTAAACTTTGTTTTGTTTTAGTTCAAAATTTAACTTTTAACGTAGTAAGAAACGTGAGTACTAGATCGCTTTTTGGCTTTTATGTTGCTTTAACATATAACGCTGAACTTACTGATTCGGTTAAATTAGAAAGGATAAGCTACCATTGTGATCCTCTGCATTTTCCAACTTTTTTTTTCCCGATTCCATTAAGAGTTATGGCTTAAGCTTTCAAGCAATTTGAGTGCCATGTCATCCTTTTTGGATTTTATGTTGCTTGAACAACAAAAGAACCCATTGCAATATCAAACTACTCCTACACTTCTTCACATTAGGAATGCACTATGTATCGGTTTTGTTTTCTTAAGAGAATAAACTGAGCCCTTTTCAGCATATTAGAAGATATTCTTTCCTCGCGAGGAAACATTGGTGATAATGATTTCTCAAGTTTTCAACTGTTTTTTGTACCTTATCAATGTCTATTGGAGGAAATTCAGAGTGTACCTTCTTTTAGATACATCGTTTTCACTAATCTTAACGAAACAATGTATGTTTTTCTTGTAAGATTATTCATCACGCTCCTCGAGTGAGGTGATCCCTTAATATCCTTTTAGTTATGGTCCTTCTGGAAGACGATTACCAAAACCACGTTTTTGGACCTATAGAGTGTCAGTTTTCAGTCTTAGAAACCCCATTAGGATATTCATTTTGTTCAGGTAGTATTTTCTTGACAAGATGGTCTTTTTTATCTGCTTTTTCTTGTTTAGCTTCTATTACTTTCATTGTATCTATGTTTGATTTTGATGATAGGCTTGTCTGTGATTTTATATTAATCCAGAAATCAAATGACTTGGAACTTAAAGCAGCATTTGATCAATACATGCATGCAAATGACCGATGGAAAGAAATTGAGGCTCAGAAAGAGGCTAAAGCAGATATGAAGGTTTGTCATTGAGTATGATTTCCGTCTATTTTGAGGGTTGTTACTTTTTCCAATTAATTTTGTATGATTCTTTCACAGACTCGTATTTTGGAACGTATTCGAGAGAAGGAGGTTGAACGTGATTCATTTGAAGGTCAGGTTGCTGCTGTTGATGTTACCATCATTAATGAGAGAGATAGGAACATGGTAATCACAAAGTTCTGATTCAATTTTAAAAGTTGCCTTTTATCTTGTCGAAGAACTAATTTTATCTTCCTAAAATGCAGGAAATTGAAGTGGAAAGGAGAGCTAATCAGTTTGCTGCAAGAGAATTTGAGTTGACCCTTCGACAAAAGCAACGTGAAAAGTTTAACCTGGACCAAGAAATTGATGCTCTTAGTAAGGAAAGGGACACCATGAGTGCTGATTCCCATGAAAGAGTTGTACTTTCTCTTAAGAAAGCAGAGTTGGAAAGTTACAAAAAGAAACATAGAAGAATGCAAGTTCTTAAATTTTCAAACTATTCTATTTCGTGTAAGAAAATAATTTTTTTTTAACTAATAGGTATTTCTACTATATTATCCAGAGTGGATGATTGCAAGGAGAGTGTTAGAGGAGTGCTAAAGGGAAGGATTCCACCTGACAAGGATTTGAAGAAGGAAGTTCTTCAGGTTCAAAGGTTGTTATAGCTGTCTTTTCACTTTTACTTTTTCATGTGTAGGGTGGGCTACCATGGTATTTTTCTTTTTGATTGGTGAATGCTTTTGGATGTGCTTTCACTTGAAGCTTAACATAAATTTTGCTAAGTTAAGGAGTGCACTATATGAATTAGGTAACATGGATTGATATAATAGAAGTTATACGTGCACCACATATGCATGCAAAGATCTACTTGAACTCCACGATGCGAGTAATGAAGCTGTTTAAATTGTTTCTTGAGTCGAAATTCAGTCATTATTATGTTTTAGCTAGCTTTCGACTTTAAGTAATGTTTGGCAGAGCTTGTGTAGTATTTTTTTCTTCGTCTCAGTGATCCGTTTGACCTAAATTTGAAAAATATGCATTTAGATCTTTGGCCAAGTTATATAATTTTGAGAGCATGTGGTTCATATGTGTGGGCTCACTCGCCTCACTTTAATATAGTTGTCTATATAGAAGTTTAAAGTTGCATTTACTTTTTTCTAGCTATCTATTGTTCTCTATTATATGAAGAGATTTTTTTATTCTTTCTTCAAGTCCTTGAAGATGTCTCTCTTATTTCCCGTTAGAATCTCCCTTGCTGCCGCATCAGTAAGGTATTATTAGTAGTTGATTTAGATCCTTGAATTCAAACTCAGGCTAGCATCTGGGTAGGGGAAAGTGCTGCACATTTTTTTCTTTCGAGAATGTTAGGTATTTGGACGTGTGATTATACTGGGCGTGGTAACTCAAGTAAATTAATGTCACGAAAGGAAAGCTCCAGTTTTGATATATTTTTATGATGTAGGAAGTTCATGCTTGAGAGCTTTATTGTAGGAGGTTGGATATAGAAACAGTAATTGCATTGTTAGAATCCATTTGTAATTGTTGCCGAGTCCTCACAATAAAATAAATAAATCAGGAAATTGGCAGATTGCTCCACATTCATATGTTATACTTTGAGTTCAATGAGTTAGAGAAATTTTTGAAGTGTAGAATATCATATTAATGTTCAAAACGTTCATACTGACCAAAACATAACTTAAGGGTCTTTGTCACTGGGAGGCTTACAAATATTGGTCTTTCATATGATTGAACTATCGATTTTCTTATCTCTAGTCTAGTTCTCTAAGAAAGTTTATGTATGTCATAATATCATTTTTGCTGTTGCAGTTCTCTCCAGAGAGAGTATGATGACTTAGACCACAAAGCTGATGAAGCCAGAAATGATGTGACTACCATGAAGTTGAAAATACAAGAAATTAGCAGTAACTTGTCCAAATTCCGCAAAGATCTAGAGTGTAAGCCTTACTGGGAATGTTGCACTAAATTCTATCAAGAATACGAATGTATTATCACTGTTTTTCCTCATATCAAACAAAAAAAAAATATTAGTTCTCGCTTAGAAATAAATTTTCGTAAAATCTCATCTAATAACTAACTATTAACAAGTAGTAAAGTAAGGTTCTATTCCAACATGAACAAAAAAGACAATATACAGGATGGGTCGAAAGATTTGTGATACTTGGCTTGATTCAGGGAAACTACAAGATATATAAAGAATATACCAACCCTAAGGCTCCATAGGTTTAATTGTGGATCGAAGACAACAATAGAAACATTTGAGTCTTAAATTTTTATTTAATTTGGAATGCACGCATATCAGGAACCAAGTTTTCATCAAAGGACCAAGTGAAATTTGTAACTCAAATATATGTTCCTACTTTGTTCTTGAAGATACTTAAGAGCACATATTTCTTTGAATTATATGCACAAATTTTGCAATAAAAACTTTCTCTTTGGAGATTGGTAACCATATTAACAGATTGAAGGAATGAGTTTTATTGTCAGGCCATGGCACACTTGTTATTTAGTGATCTTTGATGGCCATATACACGATTGAAAGAACTTTATCCTTTTATTGGCTTCTTCCCTTTTTTTTTGGAAAGGTCTACTCCAGTTAGATTTAAATTTTGTTTCGCTCTTTTGTGCTCTTCTTTCTGGTGTTTTTAAAAAGAAGCTCGTATTCTTAGTCCCTCAATCTTTGTGTAGAGTTCTGTGGATCATTTCATAATCACTTTCTGATTGGTTTGAATAATGCAGCTAGACAGAGGTTTCTTGAATCTAAACTTCAGTCTTCAGACCAGCCGTCTGGTGGTATCGACTCATATTTTACAATCTTAGAGACTGCTAAGGAAAAGAGAGATGTCCAGAGAAGGTTTCTGTTTTATGTATATTTGTACATACCAGTCCCGTGCATTAATGTGTATGTAGTAGCAACAGCCTGAGACTTATTGAATTAAATGCAGTAAATATAACATTGCTGATGGCATGAGGCAAATGTTTGATCCATTTGAAAGAGTTGCACGTGCTCATCACATTTGTCCTTGCTGTGAGAGACCTTTTTCATCAAATGAGGAAGATGAATTTGTTAAAAAGGTACTTGGGTTCACTAAAATTTATAGACGACTTATTACACTTATTGTGTGAAGCAAGATGTATATAACTCCTTGTGCATCATTACAGCAAAGAGTGAAAGCAGCAAGTTCTGCTGAGCATATGAAAGCATTAGCAGTGGACTCTTCAAAGGCTGATTTTCATTTTCAGCAATTAGACAAGCTCCGAGTGGTTTATGAAGAATATGTCAAAACAGGGAAGGAGTTGATTCCTCTTGCTGAGAAAAATCTTAATCACTTAAATGAAGAACTGGATCAAAAGAATCAAGCCCTTGATGATGTAATTGTCAACTTTGGTATACTCTGGTTTTAATTCTATACTTGTGCTCACAGTTTGTCCTTTCTATTTTATGTAGCTGTTCTATGAAAGCTTCCTATTCAACTTATGTTAAATTGATGGTTACCTAGGATTAATTATTCGACTTGTGTCTGAATGTACATGTCCAACTTATAGAAGTCATCCCTTTTATGTGTTGCTTGGCTCACAAATAATAGTTGTGTGCACAATGGAATTTCCTTGATACATTAGAGAAATAGAAATCTTAGCATTCATTTTCCACACGTGTTCTAATTATGATGTGTACTACCTAAAAGAAGTGATATACATGTGCAGAGTTGTTAGCATATGATAGAACCTTGTGTGTACCATTGTGTTGGCCAGACATCAATTGATTTTAGAAGTAATTTCAACCTCAAATGAGCGTATCTTTCTGGTTTGAATATGCCGCTGTGGGGTTGTTGAAACTTTTTTGTGGAGGGAATAATTACTACCAAGAATCATGATTATTTTAGTTTTGGAAACTAAAATGCTTCATAAGTTGATGACAATGATTAAATAATTTTATCCAAGAGCATCTTTATCTTTCTCCATAACAATGTTTTCTGCCTACAGTTGCTGGGTGTTTTAGCTCAAATAAAATCGGAAAAGGATTCAGTTGATGCCTTGATACAACCTGTAGAAACTGCTGATAGACATCTCCAGGACATTCAAGGTTTGCAGAGACTAGTAGGTGAACTGGAAAGCAAACTTGATGTTCAAGCGCAAGGTGCCAGATCTCTAGAAGATATTTCATCAGAGCTGAAAATGTTGGAAAGAACTAGGTTTTTAACCCACTTTATCTCACTAAAATGATTACTAATTTCCTGCTTTTTTTTAATCATCTGATTAAGTTAGTTCAATCAGGTCCTTTGATCTTGTATGTGTAGAGGTTCTTTCCTGAAATGTTTTGTTAATTACTTAATTGTCTTTATTTGTTGATCATCAGGAGTACCTTGATTGATGATATCGAGAAGTTAAGAGATGATCAGATCACCATGCAGCAGGATTTGTCGTCGCTACAATTACGGTGGGGTAGTGTAAGAGAAGAGAAAATTCAAATTCAAAATATACTATCTAACATCAAAAGAGTAGAAGAGGAGTTAGATCGTCTGTCTGAAGAGAAAAGCCAAGTTGAGCTGGATTTGAAGGTAAATCATTTTCAAAACCATTCTGATGCATGTTGACCTGGCAATGTAAATATATATTTGTCAATAAAACATTTGTGTAGACATTACCTAGAGATCTATATAACTTCCACTGAACATATATGGTGAAAGACTACTGGGTCTGGATTAGCAAGTATGAAATACAAGCCCCAAAATATAGTATTAAGAAAATAAAGGTCCACTTTTTATCCTTGTGTATTTAACACAAGTCTTATTCTGATAAACGTTTTTAACGACATATGGTTTTAAAATTGAAGATTGTGCAAAATCGTTACAGCTCAACACCCACGGTGAACTGATAGTTTTTATTGATGCTTTGTTCAAATTCCCTTTTCATTCATTTGCAAGAGTAACGACTTTTGACCCATTTTTCTACTGCGCTTGAAAGGAATTTTGAGTATGTTAAAGTGTTGTAGACTGTTCATTTCTTATAAGCTGAAAGTAATACATGTTGAAACTTACAAGGAGGCCAGAGCTGGAGGGTGGTCATGTTCTAGAAACTTTCATGAAATTAAAACACTTCAGTCTTTTCGAGGTTCCCTCTATAAGTCGTTCTTAATGACATGTATCTTGGATTTGTAACTGTCGTTATTTCTTAGATACCATGTTACTGGAAAATGCTTAATTTTTGGGATGTTGAATGAACAAGATTTCTTCCCTAAACTAGAGAGATATTCCTATTTTTTCGTAAATATTGGAATCCCATAGTCAATAGGTGCAATATATCATTCTAGAAAGTCTTTTCTGTAACATCGTATGACTATATATTTTGATGATTTTGTTGATTTGGCTAATAACACACTTCATCCTTAATCCATTATTAAAGGTTTAATGTTTCTCAAAATTTCAGCATTTGGCAGAGGCTCTCGGCCCTTTATCAAAGGAGAAAAAGAAGCTGCTGGATGAATATAACAATTTGGAAGTCAAGCTTAATCATGAATATGAATTGCAGGCTGACCATTACAGAAAAAACCAGCAGGAAGTTGATACGCTGCTTAATATGTATTCTGGAATCAAAGAGTATGTTATCTGGCATTAGATCTGATATTGGGGTTTTTATTCTCATCAATGTGTTCCATTACGAATTGTTTTCTTCTAGGTATGATACCTACAATAAAGGAGAGAAATTGAAAGCACTACAAGAAAAGCAAGCTCTGTCAGAATCCAAGCTTAGAAATTGTAAAACCAGAATGGAAGAACTTTTGAAGGAACTAGATAAGAGTAGAGACTTGAGTCGGAATCAGGCAGAATTAAGGCGCAATATAGAAGAGAACCTGGAATACAGGAAACTGAAGGCACAAGTGGATGAGCTCACTCGGGAAATTGAATCACTTGAAGATAAGGTGCTGAAGATGGGTGGTGTCTCCAAGATTGAAGCTCTGCTTGTAAAACTATCACAAGAACGGGAGAGTCTCCTCACAGAGGTTTGATTTTTATTTTGTTTTTCTTCTGTAAATGCTTTATATACTATAAGTGACATCATGAGACCGTGATCTAGATACGCTGAAATGAGAAAAATTGATCAAGATTCATGGATTTGAAGTTTACGGCATTGAGTATATTTTAGATTTAGTTATGACATTATGTGCTGAAAGGAGTGACACCGTTATTGGTGGATAACATGCATCATCGGATGTCGCCGATCTGATAAAATTGGAATGGTATAGAGAAGCTTAGCATGGTCCTGCGCGAGGATGACACGCATAAATCGGATAACATGCTTCCTATATCATAATATTCTCTCTTTTTCCATTACAGAGTTATCACTCTGTACATTCTTTTTCATTTATCTATTAATTTCATGCATATACTTTACTTCAAATTTTCTTTTTCATATGGCATGGAAAAGGGTTGTCTCAATTCTTTGAACCCTTTTGTACTACAATCCATGTGGTCTGATTTATAATACCATTGGCAATAGCTGAGAGGTGGATTCTGGTTGCAGTTAAACAGGTGCCGTGGGACCTTGTCTGTATACAGGAGCAACATTGATAAAAATAAAGCAGATCTTAAGCAGGCACAATACAAAGACATTGACAAGCGCTATTTTGATCAACTAATTCAGCTAAAGGTAATCTGTAACTTTAGGTTGCATAACAGCTCCGAAAATGAAGAAAGTTATTAAATGATAGTCACGCTGCTTTTCTTTTTTCACTACAGACAACTGAGATGGCAAACAAGGATCTAGACAGATATTACAAAGCACTCGACAAGTGAGCTCTTCATTTGTTCTTCTATCTAAGTCTTTGTTTTGTGTTTGCGTCTGCACAAGTTTTGACACTTTTTCCATTGCTGGTGTTAATCAACTGAGCGTATTCACCTCCTCATTCTGTGGGCTGAGCTCACTTCTAATGATGTTTCAAGTGTTTTGGAAATTCTTATTGATTAAGGCTTTTGAAGTTTGTAGTTGCGCCCAATGATGTCAGTCACATTTGCTCTAGTTCGTGTTTGTTAATTAGATTACTCTCCTCGTTAATTTGCTGTTACATCATATTCAATTGGGGCCACTTCTCGTTGGCTCAACTTTCTATTTTTTGCCGCACCATAAGTTTTTAGTGTGTAGACAAAAGAGACGAATAGAACTATTTGTAGCTGCACCAACTTCTCTCTCTGTGGTGATGATTAAGATTTGTTATCATTGTGTCATTTTTGAAAGTGCTGGTTTTTGCAGTATTTTATATATTTGTGTTATACCTGTCTGACAGTAACAACCCTACAATATTCTTACAATATATCTTGTTTATATTTTAGAGCACTGATGCGCTTCCACTCAATGAAAATGGAGGAGATAAATAAGATTATTCGGGAACTGTGGCAGCAGACTTACAGGGGGCAGGATATTGATTATATTTGCATTCATTCAGATTCTGATGGTGCTGGTACTCGTTCTTACAGCTATAGGGTAATTTAATTTTGTTTCCTTGTCATGACTCTTTTCCGAGAGTGGGCTCATTCAATATTACAATCTAATAATCAATATTTACTTTGTCCAGCTTTTCTACAATCTTATACTTTGGTTGATCTCGGCTAATTATACACACTATATGGTCTTTTGCTTACCCGTAGCTATTTCCTCCTGTTTTTTAATTTCATATTTCTCAAAAAAAATAAAAAAAAAAAATTGCCGAAAGGCTTTGTCACTCCTTTTCTACTCTGAAAGGGTCACAATCTTCTCATTTTGTTGAATCTTTTTTCGACTTGAGATTTTTCTTGATTAATATTATCAATTACTATTGGTCAAAATATTGCAGGTGTTAATGCAAACTGGTGATGCAGAGCTAGAAATGAGAGGCAGATGCAGTGCTGGTCAAAAGGTAAATCATATTCAAGTGTTCAATATGATTTATATGTAACACAACACAACTTCTGATTTCAATCCTTACTTTTTGTTTCCTTTTCTTAATTTTTTTTTCTTTCAATTCCATTCTCTTTCAATTTCAGGTCCTTGCTTCACTTATCATACGATTGGCATTAGCCGAAACTTTTTGCCTGAATTGTGGAATACTAGCCCTTGACGAGCCAACGACAAATCTGGACGGCCCAAATTCCGAGTCTCTTGCTGCAGCTCTTCTTAGGTATGGTTTAATCGCAATCGATAGAAGAGATAATTAGTATTTTTCATGCATTTACTTAATATTAATTTTCTTTAAATAATCAGAATAATGGAGGATAGAAAAGGCCAAGAGAATTTTCAGCTTATCGTAATTACTCACGATGAGAGATTTGCTCAACTTATTGGCCAACGACAACATGCTGAAAAGTACTACCGCATCACTAAAGACGACTAGTAAGCCTACTTCTTTTAAGAACCGTTTTCCTCTAAATTTGGACTAATATTTTGCATTACGGAACTTAATTTTCATGTTTTTATTTTATTTTCCAGTCAGCATAGCATTATTGAAGCCCAGGAGATATTCGATTGACCTTGTGGGAATGAAGTTGTGTGTAGATGGGCTTTTTTTTGCTGCTTATTTTCTTCGACTTGCTGTAATTATTCGACATTCGTAACAAGATTCACATGCTCAAATCCGATTATCCATAATTATTAAGCCTTGAATTATGAGTTGATGCATTTTGTATATTATTGTTCTTTTGTTCTTGTGGTCGTAGCTGTTGTCACGTGCTCTGAAGCTATTAAGTCGAAACTGGAACAATCGTGGACTTCACTTTCACATCTTCGTTGTCTGTGGCCGCATTTTGTCTTATGAGAAAAAAAAAAAAAAAAAAACCACGAAAAACAGGACAATAGGAATACATGCAGCATACCTTCCCACTAAACAACATAAAAACGGTGACGAATAACCGCATATGGTGCCCATATAACATGAAAAAATAATTAACAAACATTTCAGAAACTTATTCAAGCAATACTAACAGCTTATTCCAACCCCCGTATCTTGAAACAATCAAAATTAGTTTCGGTAGTCTTAAGGTTCCACAAAGAAGCATATTTTTGTAAGCCGAGACATTCTTCTCTACGCGATGCGATCATTATTGACGACGAGGTTTTTCAGAAGATAATTTCAAGTTGTCCTTTGATTGAAACTATGTGTATCGAAGATTGTCAAAAGGTTAAAAACATTTAAGTTGAACGGTCTTCACAATCTCAAGTACTTGTGTTATCTCAACGAGGAACTTTGTAGCTCATCTCTTGAAACCATCAAAATTAGTTTTATGTAATCTTAGTTTCCGTAAAGAAGCAGATTTTCGTAATCCGGTTCATGTATCTCTACGAGATGTGAGATTGTCGTTCGACCACTTTTTTCGTCTCTTCCAAGTCTGGAACGCTTGCAGAATTTCTTGGAACTTCATACACTTATTCTTGTATTTGATTCAAATAAAATGTTTTAGATCCATGATAATTAGTTAGATATTGAGTTATTCTATCAAATTTTTATCTATTTTAAGATTTTAAACTTTTTTCCCAGCAAGCGTTGCATTTTCTAATAATCTACGTTGCGTACTTCTAATTTAAAAGAGTTTTGGCAAGTTGAAATATACTATATTTTATTTTATTTTATTATATTTAAACAAATATTACTTATATTTACTTGTTCAATAATATTTCCATGACTATTTTCAAAAAAACTCCAGGTCTCAGACATGAATCCCGTAAACTTTTTATTTATCTTAACTTCGATAATATTTTAGTCATATTTTCTCCAGAATTCTTAACTCCTAACCAAAAAATTAGTGTCCATTCGTACTCACTGGAATGAATTAATGTGTAGATTATACAATAAAGGAACCCATTTTTTCAAATTTTTAAAACTCGCTGAGGGCACCAAGTTTCTCAGGAACAGCCCTGACTGTGAGACACTGTGATTGATAAAAAAAAAGGATCAAATAAGATGAATTGGTAAAAAAGAAACTAGTGAAATCGACGATGAAAACGGTATTCACTCAATTTTCATCGTGATTTTATTTGGCTTATCCTACTTTGCAACCTTGAAATATAATTTTATGCCACTTTGCACCATTCAAAAATATTTATAGCGCTTTGCACCCTTGAAACATAATGAACCATGCGTAATGCACCACCAATGAATTTCTAAAGCTAATGAAGGTAATCTAATAATTTTAGTGGCATTTTTTAGGATGCCAAATGTCAAATCATTTTTTATTCATTATCATTTCGAAACTACAAAGTGCAACAATAAAAATAGATCTCATCAACATATTAACTTTTTTTTTCACAAAAAATATTTTACAAAAAACAAAATCAACGCAAAAATATACTTCAGCTATTTAGGTGTCAATTTATTTGATAATTATATTTTCTTCCAAAGATTTCAATTAAATATTTTCACTAATTAAAATATAAAAAATCCATTAATCGAATAATTTGGTGAGATTTTTTTTTTTTCAGTAATTCGATGGGATTTTGTGTTTCGCATTATTTATGCTGGTAATTATGTTAAGAGGAAGAGAATAATAATTTAATTTGTAACTTTGCACCCTGGAAATAAAAAGCCAATAAAAAATTAAATTACCCTTATTCAGTTTAAATATATTAATTCATGGTGCATTATGAATGATTTATTGTGTTTTGAGTAGGGGTGTGAACGAGCCGAACTCAAGCCGAGCTCGGCTATTTTAGCCAGCTCGAGCTCGAGCTAATCGAGCCAATTTTGACGAGTTCGAGCTCGAGCTCGAGCTCGAGCTCGGGCTCGAGCTCGAGCTCGAGCTCGGGCTCATTTAATTTTTTTTATTTAATTTTTTATTAAAATCATTTAACTTTTTAGTAAAAAATATTTATAGGAAAATAAAATAAAAATTATAAAATAAACAATTAACTCTAGTTATATAATTCTTTTTTTATTTTTATATTATTATTATAATATTTTATATTATTATGAATTATCTAAGTAATGTAGATTTGTTTCTATTTAAATACTATAAATATTTATTATTATAGACTATTTACTATTTAGTTAATAATATATATATATATATATATATATATATATATATATATATATATATATATATATATATATATATATATATATATATATATATATATATATATATATATATATAAAGAAAAATTAATAAAAAAGGCAGCTCACGAGCTGGCTCGTGAGCTGTCGAACAACAAAATTTGGGCTCAAGCTCAAAAAGTCCGAGCTCGAGTTCGAGCCTTTGTCGAGCCGGCTCGGCTCGTTTACCACCCTTAGTTTTAAGTGTGCAAAGTGCTATTAAATCTTTTTAAAAGTGCAAAGTGCCAAAATATCACATTTCAAGTGTGTAAAGTGGGATTAAACCGATTTTAGTTTGTCAGATTATATTTTATTACTATGTTGTATTTTTTATGTACATACATATATATTTGAATGAAAAACGAATAAAAAAAAATTGAGAAGTAGAAATAAAGATAAACAAAACAAAAAACAAAAGGAAATAAAACCATTGGAGTATCTCTGTATTTAAGATAATAGCACAGACCTTCCGGTGTTGTTTTTAATTGTCGAAAAACCCCTTGATTAAAAAAAAATTAGTAAGAAGCTCCCCATGTTGTGTTTTTTATAGCACACCGGTTCTTATTTCGAATTTATTGTTGACTTGTGTGAAATGACCAAATTACCCTTATAACATAAATATAAGAAAAAAAACAAAACGAAAACCAAAAAGAATACCAAAGGGTATTTTTGACTTTTGAAGTCTGAAAATACAATTCTATTCTCACAATCCGCACATGCATCACACGAAAAACTATTAGGGTTTTTTTTTTGCTTTGACTATTTTTCACATGGATGTTCTTGCTAAATTTTTTTACACGATTTTTTTGCAAATAGAGATTATAGTTTTTGTAAAAAAAAAAAAAAAAAAAAAAAAAAAAGGAAAACCCTATATTTAATAACCATCTGATTTTAAGTACAAGGTGGGAGTTGTTTCTACGTCTAAACTCTAATCAATAATAAGAAGGGTGCAAATTTAGATCGGATCGCCTGTTTTAATAGGAAAATCGGATCCATATAATGATTGACACGTGAATAGTTTAAATAAAAATATAATTAAGATTCTAATAATTGAAAAAAAAAAGAAAAAAAAAAGAAAAAGAAAAAAAAAAAGAAAAAAGAAAACCCAGCCTAACCCGTAACTCGTGTAACCCTAATTGTAATAGCGTAACTCCTGTAACCCTAATTGTAATAGCGTGATTTATTAAGAGTTATGATTAAGAGTGCCACATGTCAAAAAATTAGTGGAATTCGATTTATATTAAATATCGGCTGATTCACTCAAAATTTAATCCTTATACAAGGGAATTTAGGATGCCTCAATTTTACATTCTCAAAAAAAAAAAAAAAAAAAAAAGAGCTTAGGGTTTCTTCGAGCTTAAATATTTGTTTCAACAGTTTCTGCCATGGGTAAGGCAGAAAGTAGAGATAGTTCAAATTCAATGGATATATTATCCGAATTGCCTAAAGAAATCTTGCACAAAATACTTTATTTCATGTCTCAGAAAGAAGCTGTCAGAACATCTGTATTGTCGAAATCATGGCGTAATATCTGGTGCACTCGTCCCAATCTCGATTTTTCAGACGCCACATTCAAAGGTAACAAACAAGATTTTCTATCCCTTGTGACCAGGTGTTTACAGCGGTACTATGATCAAAGGTTGTGCGTAGATGAGTTTCACCTTCGTCTGACGTTGGTCGATTATCTGGATTACGAATCATTGGTTTCGCTTCTCGAAAAATGGATCCCCTTACTCACAAATATGGGTCTTAAGAAGTTTTGTCTTTCCCTTAATTCGGAACTTTATTCGACTTATCTTAGACTGCCCTCCGTAGTCTTTGGAGCCGAATCGCTCCAAGATTTGCATTTGGAAAATTTCGTGTTGGACCAAAAGACTATTGAAAGGATAGTACTTCTCAAGAATCTACGATCACTTCGTCTCAGACGAGATTGGATCGAGGACGAGATTTTTCAGAAGATAATCGGTAGCTGCCCTCTGATAGAAACTTTGGATATCGAAAGATGTGCTAGGTTAAGAACAATAACGGTGAGTGATCTTCACCATCTCAAGTATTTTTCTTCTTCGGATATGTATGATTCCATCGGCGAACTTTGTCCAATCGAAATCCATCCCCCATCTCTTGAAACCATCAGAATTCGTTTCGGCAATCTTAGGCTCCACAAAGGAGCGGATTTTCGGAATCTAAATGAATTATATTTGCTCGGCGCGAATCTGTCGTGGGACCACATGTCTTCGTGTAAATTCCCAAGTCTCAAACGCTTGCGCATCGACACCTGTGATGAACTCAAAGAAACCGAGCTATTTATCGACGCACCAAACATACTCGATTTCGAATACGACGGAGACTTTGTACCATCCATCTCTTTCGCGACCACGTTGAATAAGTGGTGTTCAGATATAAACGTAGCATACATGCGTCTGAACGGTGCTCCCTCTTTGTGGTTCCTCAAGCTAAACGAACAGCTCACGTCGTTAATCCAATCTGAAATTTCTCTGACTATCGATCTGTTTCACATGAACGATATCGAGGAAGTTATTAGAGAAAACATTAATCTGGTACGATACATTAGTGGCGGCGGTGGTGGTAATAAACACGCCGCTGTCGCGGTGGAGACACTGAGTTTGCATTGCAATAGCTTGATGAACTTGTCGCTTCTTCATTTATCTCATATGTCATCTATTTTAAGCAGTGTGTTTTCTGTCTGTCGTCCGAGAAACATCAATGTCGATTTTTGCATCGGCAGCAAAGAGGACAGGGACCGGATCGAGTGTCTGTGGAAGATTCTAAGGGAGAGAGAAAGTGGCCGAGACGAAGATGATCGATTCATACAGTTGTGGTCGCAAGATTTGGAGGAAGTGAGCTTTGAAATTAAGAGGTGGTATCCAGTAGAAGAATGGCGTCTAATACCTCTGTCGGATTTCTCAAACTATCGAGGAAAGGGATACGATCGTATTCGCTTTGCATTACAATGGAGAGGATTACCGTAAGTGATCGAGAGATCCTTCGAAGAATTATAGATATATATCGCATTTTACGGGATTTCTCTTTTTTTTCTTTCTTTTTGTACTTCAATCCAGAAGTTTGGAGTGATACATAGTTCATGGATTGATGACAATAGATCAAGAAACATTCATTTTTCAATTTTATTTTTTTCTGAATAAATAATCAATAAAAGAAACAGTTATCGTATATCCACAAGGTAATGTCTAATGCCTTTGGTTACATGCTGGTATCGAACAGGGTAAGATAACCAGTGGCAGCGCCCCGAATTTTTTTTTTCGCTGTATGAGGGCAGCGCCCCGAAAAAAAATTAAGATTTTTTTGTGACAAAATCAGAAAATAGTAACATAGAAAGAAGAAAAGAAAAAACAATTAGAGCTTTTGAGCTTTTTTGCATTAATTTGAATTTTGGTAATAAATAGGGCTTTTTTTGCATTAATTTGAATTTTAGGTAGCCTAATTAATAAAAACTAGGGGGCTTAATAGATATATAGATATAATATCGGGAAAAATTGCAAATTAAGGGTGGGCTTGAGTTGAGTCCATCCTCCCAAAGCGGTGGACTCGCCCCTGAAGCTAACCCGTAATCATTTCTAACCACCGAAGCTAACCCGTAATTATTTCTAATATAATTCGACCTAACCACCGATAAAAAAACTGGCATGCGTGTATTTTTTATTTTTGTTGTCTTTGTTCTTTTTATTCAAAGGCAATTGAAACATTTAGTGGTTCATGATAGATGTAATTCCGATAGCAAGAAGGGTTGTTTCGTAATTTCACCTAACCTCATGATTATGTTCGTAATTAATAAGAAAATCTATCATTCCCATTTTCTGGGGAGTATGGCGGTGACTACGAAGCTCGACAAATGCTTTCTTGAAGAACATGGAGCTCTGTTTTCGAAATCTGAAGCCGAAGAACATGAGACTTTTTATTATGATATCGTATTTTGCATTTGCCCAATTCGCGGCGATGGATGTAGTTACGGAAGGAGTGGGAGAAATAGAAAGCAAGAAAGAAAAAAATGAAAGAAATTATGTCTTTCGCTTAATACAAATTGACAAGTTTTGGTTGGAAGATATGTAATTTTCGCATACATTTGTTAAATGCTGAGATAAAATTGTGCTTAAGCACTTAGCTAAATTAAATGGATTCATTAATCCTATTTAACAAATTACACATGCACTAGACGATGGCGTGTCCAGAAATTTGTTACATCGTCGGCTTAACATTTTGAAGGTTGAAGGGCAGTGTTCCAAGGGGAAAACAAAATAGTGAAGAATTAAAATGTATTACAGTGTGAGCTTAATTTTTTGGGGTTGAAGCAGTGCCCAGAAAAAAAAATTAGGAGTTTTTTTTGTATATAAAAGTAATTAACGTTAGGTCAACTTAAAAAACCTTATGGCATATTCATAATTATTTAAATTATTCTTTTATTTTTTTATCTCATATGTTTCATCTTCAAAATCAGGTTTGCAAGTTCCCAAGCGAAATCGTAATCCACTTGGATATTTTTGTTATCTCTATTTTTTAAGGGTTTTTACGTATAAGATTGTTTATACTATGCTACACAGAATGAAATACATTGGGTAAATCTTTATCATTCATAAGCACACAAACACACACATATCCACATTGGTGTGTGTAGATCAATGATAAAAACTCACCGCGTGTAACCTTCACTGTGCGTAGCATCGAAATAACCGCATAGATCTTTGATCAACCATCTTTATTATTCCAGGTTTAGGGGCTATATCTCTTTCGTCAATAAGCACCGTTCTTTAATATATATTATAAATAAATGCAAAGTTAAAGCATATAACAAAATTACCCCCAATCATTTAAGCTCAATTCCTAATTGTAACCCCAATTTAACCTCATATTCATCAATTTTCACCACAAAAATCCAATTTTTACTTTTTCATTATTTTTAACAAAAAATTGCCCCCGGTTTCCGCCTTTGAATTTTTTTTTTTTGTCAGCCTTTTCCACCGCCGATCTCCAGCATTGAATTTTTTTTTCTTAAAATTTTTATCCGTTTTCTTTTAACATTGGCCGTAATTGTACTGTCATTGACAATAATTGTATTGTCGCTAACTGTACAATTACTGTAAACACAATAATATTAATGTCAACCACATCAATATTATTATTTATTTGCTTTTTCATTTTGTTTGATTTGATAAGGATCAACGTAATAATATTATTATCCTTACGGTAACATTATTGTAATCACAATAATATTATTCTTAACCACATCAATATTTATTTTTTTCGGCATTTTTATTTTGTTTGATTTGTTGACCGATTAACGTAATAATATTACTTTAAACATAATAATATTACTGTGGTTGACGGTAATATTATTGTCGTTACTAGAATGTTACAGTGGTTGACAGTTTTATTACGGTCAGCCACATCAATATTAATTCTTTTGAATTTTTATTATGTTTGCCTTTATTGAAAGGTGAAAATATCAATATTACTCTAATACACAATATATAGTGATTTCTGTTGTGTTAATATTACTGTGCTAAACGGGCCAAAAAATATGATTGTCAACACAAGAATATTACTGTTTAAACGGGCCAAAAAATGTTGAAGGAAAAAAAAAAACAGTCAACGTCGCGGGAGACCAGGGTTAACCACCGGTCAACGACGGCAGAAAAAAGGACAAACTGGAAAGAGAAAAAAAAATAACAAAGTCAACGCCAGAGACAGTCGGAACAAAAAAACAAAAAAAAAATCAACAGCATTGACGGGCGAAATTGTAGTCAAAATTGAATAATTGGTGCAATTTGATGTCAAATTGAGGTTAAATCGAATTAAATGATGAAATTGGAGCGTATTAAAAATGTAAAGGAGTATTTTAGTCTTTTACACTCCTTTGGACATTGTTTTGATTTTTTTATAAAAGAGTTTTTTGTCCGAACCCCTTTATTTGTAATAGACCATTTTTTTTAATAATATATTTCTTATTGCAATTAATCATATTATCATGTATTTAAATAATTCATTTTTTTTTTATTTTAAAATCTTATTTCGTGCATCGCACAGAGGAAAATTCTATTAAATTTTAGGGTAGAAATTATAGCGACTCCCTGATGTATGGCCAAATTACAAAAAAATCCCTCTAGTTTAGGTAATTATAACCACTCCTTAACTATAAATCTTCTGACACGTTCACCCTTATTGTATCAAATTGAACATAATCTTCTACATTACGTGGAATGTTCTCTAGTTTGCTCTCGTTTTGTGCAAAAACTCAGTTTCTGATGCACTTCAATCTGATAAGTACAAGCCAAGAGACATGTCTTATGATCATCTTGTTTCAATATGTGGAGTTCGAATAGGGTAAAACGGATAAAAATTTGAGAAAATTCCACATAATCTAGAAGTGGAAATTCAAATGAAGTCAATGCATAAACAAATGCAAATAAAAGCCGAAAAAGTGAATCGATTGGAAAAGCAATTGCAGAAAACCCGAGAAACAATGGAAGAACAAATGCAGATTAAAGACGAAAAAGTGTATCGATTGCAAGAGCAATTGCAGGAAACCCGAGATATTGTGAACACCTTGCTCGAGCGATTTAGACAACAAGAATTACAATCCTCAACGTCGAGTCGTCCTAATGATAGTGGAGTATAAAAAACGGATGAAATTAGTGTGTCTTTTGAACTAAAGTTTGTGACAACATACTACATTTATGCTTTCAAGTTTTTATGTACTTTTTGAATTGATGCTTGTCTGCTACCTTGATATTTAATCCGTAATCGTGGGTTTAATATTTTTTATTTAATAGTGTTTAGATTTTTTTTGTTGTAAAACAGCTGATAGTAGCGGCTTTAATTTTTTAATTGAAAATAATTAAACAAATAAAAGTAATATTGAAAAACAATCGCACTAATGAAAAATCGTCGCAAAGTAAATATAAAACTAAAACATTTGCGACGAATCATATCTGAGAAATCATTGCCAAAATGATTCTCGTCATGCAACGAAAATACTATTTAGTAGCCAAAATATTCAGAGAACGTGCGACGGAAAAGTTTCGAATGTCGCTAAGTTTCGCGACGAAATATATTTTCGTAGCGATTGTTTGCGAATTTATTTACATTCGTCGCATAGAGCTTGCGACGAAATAGTTGCATCCGTCGCGATTAATAAAAAAACATTTCTTTTTTTAGAATTATGGAGTTGGCGACGATTTATGTGATTCGTCGCCAAATTTGGCATCGCATGTTTTTTCGTTACTAGCTTTGTGACGGGGCATTTGGCGACAATTTTAGCTTAATTTTGCGACGAAAATTATGAGTCGCAAGACATACAAAAGCGCCGCGAGAAGATAGTTTTCGTCGCCAGTGATCCCACTAAATTTGACACCGCGAGGGTGGACGTGGGGAGAATTACACTTTTGGTCCCTCATGTTTGGCCCAATTCCACTTTTGGTCCCCGTTGTTCCAAAGTGAACAAAGTTTACCTCCAAGGTTCAATTTTAAACACTTTTTGTCCTCGCCGTTACATGTCCGTTTACAAGTAACGGAAAACACTATTTTGGGCCCAAATTTGAAATTAAATTTTTTTGGGCCGGAAAATAGTTTGAAATTCGAAATATTTACAATTATTTTTTTAATAATATTAAGTATAAATGAAATTTTTTTAGTTAATTTCTTTGTTTATTATTAAAATTTTAATTATAAGTAGTATAATTAAAAACAATATTAAGCATAATTAAATATAACTTGTTTAGTATATTTCTTTTTTATTATTGAAAATTTAATTATTAGTGTAATTATAATAAATTAAGTATAATGAAAAATAATTTGTTTAGTTAATTTCTTAGTTTATTATTAATAAATTAATTATAAGTAGTATAATTAAAAATAATTACTTTAATTAAACTTTTTTTATTATTAAAAAATTGATTATAAGTAGTATAATTATAATAATATTAAGTATACTAAGAAAATTGTTTAGTTAATTTTTTTAATTATTATTAAATATTTAATTATAAGTAGTATATTTTAAATCTCTAATTATTTTTCAGCCCCAAAAAAATTTAAAATTTCAATTTTGGCCCCAAAGTAGTGTTTTCCGTTACTTGCTAACGAGCATGTAACGGCGGGGACCAAACGTGTTTAAAATTGAACCTTAAGGTGAACTTTGTTCACTTTGGAACAACACGGACCAAAAGTGCAATCGGGCCAAACGTGAGAGACCAAAAATGTAATTCTCCTAGTGGACGTGTAAGAAGATTCATAATTTGAGGGACTGGTTGTAATTACCCAAACATAAAAAGTTTTTTCGTAACTTGACATTACCTCATGGGTTGGCCATAATTCCCTCTAAATTTTAATTGAGGTGGGCTTCAGCCCATCCTAGTCATACCCTCTCATCGCCATTGGCAATAGTAGATGGGGGAGTTAGATGTTACACCTAGTTATTTATACCGAATAGATTGAACCATAAATTTAATTAAATAATTACTCATTAAACACACATGATACATAGGTGGTGTTTGCAAATGCTTTTTGAAAGTGATTATGCGGTTTTTTTTCCTCATAATCTGTTTTTAGGTGTTTGCAAGATCAACTTTTGTTTTGGCTTCTCTTAAAATAATCTGCTTTAAGCTATTTTTTTAAAAGTACCCATAACCCTGCTTTTTCAATTTTAGTTTATTTTCCAAAATATTTGCAAACACCCCCAACTTTTAGAAATAAGCACTTAAAACTAACTTAAATCACAATTACTAACTTCTGCTTTTAAATAATCATTTGCAAACACCACCATAGATGTGTATGTGATTATGTGTAGATCTACAGCAGTTCAAATCCATCAAATATAAATAATCAGGTGTAGCATCTAATTTCTCCTACTAGGTGTAGAGTCTACAAGAATGCATTAAGTAATATATAGAAGTATAGAACATGATAGCACTGAAATTATTATCTGATAACAAGATGAGCTATGATATTTTGTCAAATTTTATATTTTAATACTACCTTGTATTATATATATATATATATATATATATATATATATATGTGTGTGTTTGAATGAAAAAATAATTAAAAAGGATTGAGTAGTAGAAATAAGGGTAAATTACAAAGACCCCCTAAGGTATGGTCAAATTAAAAAAACACCCCTCTTGTTTGGATAATTACAACCAACCCCTCAACTCCTCAAATTTAGTGGAATCTTCGACATTATATGGAAAATTATCACTTTTGTACCCGTTTTATCCCATTCAAACTCTACATTATGAAGCAAGATGATCATAATATGTGATTTTTAGCTTGTATATATCAGTTTGTGGTGCATCGGAAACTGTATTTTTACACAAAACGAGTACAAACTAGAGCACATTTCACGGAATCTAGATGATTCTGTTGAATTTGGCACCATAAGGGTGGAGGTGTAAGAAAAAATCATAGTTGAGGGGGGTAGATGTAATTATCCAAACAAGAGGGGGGTTTTTGTAATTTGACCATACCTCAGGGGGGTGTTTGTAATTTACCCTAGAAATAAAGATAAACAAAAAAAAAACGAAAGGGAATAAAACTATTGAAGTATCTGTATTTAAAAACCATCTGATTTTAATTAGGAGTTATTTCTACGTCTAACTCTAAGCAATAAATAATAAGAATCCTAAAACAAGGAAATTTAGGGTGCCTCAATTTTAAATTCTCTACAAAAAAAAAAAGAGCTTAGGGTTTCTTCGAGCTTAAATTTTTCTCAACAGTTTCTGCTATGGGTAACGCAGAAAGTAGAGACGATTCAAACTCCATGGACAGGATATCCGAATTGCCTAAAGACATATTGCACAGAATACTTTATTTCCTGTCTCAAAAAGATGCTGTCCGAACATCTGTATTGTCGAAATCATGGCGTAATATTTGGTGCACTCGTCCCAATCTTGATTTTTCGGACGCCACATTCAAAGGTAACAACAAACAAGATTTTCTATCCCTCGTGACCAGGAATTTACAGCGGTACTGTGATCAAAGGATGTGCGTAGAGGAATTTCACCTTCGTATATCGTTACGCGATCATTTGGATCACGAATCATCGGTTATGCTTCTCGAAAGATGGATCCCGTTACTCATAAATATGGGTCTGAAGAAGTTTTGTCTTTCCCTTCATTCGGAACTTTATTCGACGCGTCTTAGACTGCCCTCCGTAGTCTTTGTAGCCGAATCGCTCCAAGATTTGCATTTGGAAAATTTCGTGTTGGACCGAAAGACTATTGAAAGGATAGTACTTCTGAAGAATCTACGATCACTTTGTCTCAGAGAAGATTGGATCGAGGACGAGATTTTTCAGAAGATAATTGATAGCTGCCCTTTGATCGAAACTTTGGATGTCGAAGGATGTTTGAGGTTAAGAACAATTACGTTGAATAATCTTCACCATCTCAAGTGTATTTCCTTTTCAGAGATGTATGATTTCACCGGGGAACTTTGCCGAATCAAAATCCATCCCCCATCTCTTGAAACCATCAAAATTAGTTTTGGCAATCTTATGTTCCACAAAGGAGCGGATTTTCGTAATCTAAATGAATTATATATTTTCGATGCAAAACTGTCATGGGACCACTTGTCTTCGTGTAAATTCCCATGTCTCAAACACTTGTGCATCGACAGCTGTGATGGACTCAAAGAAACCCAACTATTTATCGACGCACCAAACATACTCGATTTCAAATACGAAGGAGACTTTGTACCATCCATCTCTTTCGCAACCACATTGAATAAGTGGGATTCAGAAATAAACCTAACACATCTGCATCCGAACGATGCTCCCTCTCCGTGGTTCCTCAAGCTAAATGAACTGCTCAAGTCGTTAATCCAATCTGAAATTGCTCTTTCTATCAACCGGTTTCACATGAATGATATTCACGAAGTAATTCGAGAAAATATTAGTAGTGGTGATAATAAACCTGAGGTAGAGACACTGAGCTTGCGTTGTGATAGCTTGATGAAATCGTCGCCTTGTCATTTATCTCATATGCCATCTCTTTTAAACAATGTGTTTTCTATTTGTCGTCCAAGAAACATCAATGACTATTTTCGGATTAGCGACAACGAGGGCATGGAAAGGATCGAGTGTCTGTGGAAGATTCTAGTGGAGGGAGAAAGTGGCCGAGACGAAGATGATCAATTCAGACAGTTGTGGTCGCAAGATTTGGAGGAAGTGAGCTTTGAAATTAAGGAGTGGTATCTCAAAGAAGAATGGCGTCCAATAACTCTGTCGGATTTGTCGAACTATCAAGAAAAGGAATACGGCCGTGTTCGCTTTGCATTAAAATGGAGAGGATTACAGTAAGTGAGAGATCCTTCGAAGAAACCAAGAATTAGCTTGTGAGTCGATTTAGAATTATAGATAAATCATTTTTACATTGCATAGTCTTTTTTTCTTTTTCTTTAGCAAATTATCTATTTTATTTAGAAATAACATAGGGATCAAACAATTAGTTTTAATATTACGATATTTTGCTCGTTTTAATACTTTCAAGCATAGTTTGATACTTGATAAATTTCTTCAAAAAAAAATTGAATATCAAGTTTGAGGTGTAAATGTAGTTTTAAAATAAAATAAAACTAGCAAACCGATTAACACAGAACAATAGAATCACTTTTGTATATCGAAAAAGGATCTTTAGCTGCAAACTTCCATCAACAGCTACAAATTTCAACAAAAACATAACCGTAACCCCACAAAACCGGTAGGAAACCGAAGCAGTGGGGGAAGAAATAGAAAGTGTTGGGGTTTTTAATAAAAATAATATATTTTATTATAAAAATATAATAATGACTTTGACCACTTTTACGAGGGTCATTAGACCGGAAACCTTCAAAGTCATTATTCTCCCACATAAAACACCATAATTATATATTAAATTGAGGTTTTATGGGGGTCATATTATATACTATATAAATGGGGCATTGTGGCTTGTAAAAAGAAGGGAGTGTGAAGAGAAAAAGAAACACCTTTTATCTATACTACTTTGAGCTCTTGTTGTGTGTCGGGTGTAAGCTTCTACTTCACTCGAACGTGCAATTTCGGTGAAGTTACAGCGGAGAGATAGGCTGGGCTGTTGTATCCCATAGGCGACACGATCGGAACCTTTTTGCACCTCATTAGAGAAGGGGTCGTGAAATTCGTCTTAAGAGAGCGACCTAGTCCGCGCCTCACCTTGCCTATCTCCATATTATCGTGGTTTTTATTGCAGCAACTTGTTATATATAAAATTGGAGAACAAATGGAGTACAAGCCTCAATCCACAAGTTTCGTGATCAATCGTCAAATAACAGCCGTGGTTCCAACAATTTAAGACGAAATTTTTGATTCCATAAAGATGAGCTTTGACGATGATCCAAAATAGGCTCTTAATGATAAAAAGGGAGATGATAAATTATATTTTATTGTTATTTTGATTTGACGAAAAATTAACGATCTTATTTCTTGGTATAGGGGAATTTTCGTACAATTCACGAGTGCAGACTTTGAGTCAAATTTCGGACCTGCTAATATCCGAATTTGAGAATGTGTAAAACACGAAAGCTGTAGGCATTTTTGTTGGCTGTCCGAAACATCTTGAATCGCTGAAATCGGACATCGAACGAGAGAGATATGCTCCAAACACTGAGCACTGCTGCAGCTGCAAAATTGTGCGCGTTTTTAAGGTATCAAAAGAATTCGTAATGGAAAATTATTGAATCTGGTATGTTCTTCGTTTCCACATTACTTTACATAATTTTGCACTAGTACTTATAATATTGCATATGGTAATGATTTGAGATGTGGAAATTGAAATAATATAGTAATCTATTTTTGTTCATAAAAACTGATACACACGTATTATGATTATATAAATTATTGATATTACATATAATCTCTATGGATCATCATACTTTGATTAATTATCATCGCAATATGATAATTAGAATTTGTAGCAACAGCACTATTGTTTTAGAGTTTAATTAGAATTCATGTCAGAGGTTATAAATGTTTATGCTGCTTAATTGCGTAATTAATATTTATTAACCACTTATTCATATGTGAGAGTTATCATTGTTGCTCGTATGTGCTAAGCGGCTAGCATTCTTAGTCAACGAACTAATCTATTTGTCCAAGTCCATTGATGAGAAAGCTGGAGCTTTTTTAATTTAATTTTTTGAATAATGAGAATATTGTTTTCTCTAATATTCTCGGTCTAAAGAGATCATATGCCAATTAACTATTTCACAAGTCGACATCAGTTATAAAATTGATTTTTTACTATTTTAAATGTCTTTTTATTGGTTCATGAGTTTTTTTTTATAAACAATATTTTGATTTAAAAAACGTAGGACTTAATTGCAATTTTTATAATTTCACAATTGAGTAAATTTTATGCACAATATTATATTAATTGCAAAAATAACCCACTTACAAGAATCACCCATATTATTAATGAAATAATTTCACATTTTTTGTTTCAAATTTTATCTCTCCTACATGTCAAAATAGTGTATTTTTATTGGTTAATGAGTTTCTTTTTTTATAAACAATAAATATATCTATCTAATATATAAATTGAAACCCTCATAGCTCAAGAAATCGACATGTGACATATCTATGTGACATCCACCTCATATCTCATGTGGCATTTTTTGTTCCATTATAATCACAATATTAATATACACACATTAATTAATTATTTAATGCAATTACCGATAATAGATGCATATTAATTAAAACTTACCAACTTAATATAAGATATTATTATTTTGTGTATTAATTTGATTTATATCTTTTCCATATTTCATAATATCTTATACAAGAGTGTCAATTAATATCAATTACAATATATATAATTTCTATAATTATAGAAACGATGGTTAATTTATTTCTAGATATCATTAG
>NW_012193627.1:1476687-1491977 GCF_000504015.1 Erythranthe guttata
CAATTTCTGTGTAGCACATATCCAAGCAATTTGGAGATGTTGCTGGATACATTGGCAAAAAAAAAAAAAAAGATATCTTTGAGATTTATTCATGGAAGAATCACGCAACTTTTGTTTATCCCAACAAAAACGTCATTGAAGTGCATTGTGCAGGTCAAGAAGAAGATTTACTCCTTAAATATTTTTTTTTGTTTCATTGAAATTTTTGTTTGAATTTTCTTTTGATGAAATTTGTTTAATGTTGGGAGTTTAATAGTGTTAGGACATTCTAATTTATAATTTATTTTATGTTTTAATCTTGCTCTTGATTATTATAATTAAATGGAGTATTTTTGTATATTGTTTTATGAAATATGTCGTGCTTAAATTTAAAGCTGAAGAAAATTATTGATATGTATGTGTGTATATATATATATATATATATATATATATATATATATATATATATACACACGTACATTAAAAAATAGTAGTATATTTCTACGTTACAAAATTTTGTAAAATGAGATTCTTTTAAAATCAATACATACTATTTTTTAAGAATTTATTTTTGACTCACACACACACTAAATTAAAAAAAACTTCATACATATTTATTGCTAAAAATTTTAATATAAAATTTAGGAAATATATTAGTCAACATTCATAGAAACGAGATTGATTTAAAATCATTACATAATAAATTCTTTTCCGGTAGATAAATATTATATTTTTCAATACCATATTGCCCTTTTTTTTTGTTTTTTCTTTATAATAATTTGACTTTTTGCTGTTATAATATAGGTATTAACAAGATATAGTAATTAGTAATTTCCAATATTTTCGCTATTTTATAACTGTTTTTATATCGAATGTTTGCTATTATATAATAATGTATGACATACTTCTTGGTCATGAGGTATTTCATGAAAGCTAATAAATTGGTATTAATGCAAATTATCGTTATACTAATATGTTATATAATTCATAGAAATTTTGATAGCAATTGTCATAAAAAACAAAGATTTTGTTTACATTATTATGGTAATATTTATATTTATTTTGAATCACAACAAAAAATATGTTTAGTAAAATATAAGTAGCTTTTTTAATCCTTATTTTTTTATCCATTTTTTTAATCTTTATAAAAGTTTGTCAAATTTTAATAGTATTTCGAACTATACATTCTAATAGCATCACCGGTTTACATATATCTTACTTTGTTAAACAATGGAAATGAATTAAACAAATAAATGTAAACTTTGTTAAGATTTTGTTTTAAATGATTTGTTATGGGTTAAAAGATTGGGTTTTTTGTTTCAATATAGTTGAATAAATTTTTATATTTGCAGTCATATATAACAATTTTTTTAATTGTATATGTTTTTGTAGATATGATCAAGACGGACAGCTTATATATTAGCAATCAAATGTTTACTACCCAAAAATATGTGTACTTTCGGTTATGTTTACAATTCCGTTTCAATTTTTTGTGTACCAATTTCATACCATGTGTCTTCTTTTTAATTTTTTTTCTTTCTCATATTTTAGTTTGTGTACAATCAGCGATACATGCGAAGCAATTTATTTATTATTTTTTTCGATATGAAAAAACCCCATTATTTATTTGTGGCAAATTTATTTATATGCCAAATTCCTTTGTTTTGAATATTTTTCGTTTCGTATTTCATGGTGTTGATTGGTTGATCAAACAATAATTATTCAAAATATTGTTGTTGGTTTGATAATGATATTGGTATTGGTATTGGTACTGGTATTGGTATTGATATTAGTATTAATATTAATATTAGTATTAGTATTAGTATGAGTATTATGAGTATGAGTATGAGTATGAGTATTAGTATAAGTATAAGTATTAGTATAAGTATAAGTATTATTATTAGTATGATTGGGATTAGTATTAAGATTATGATCAAAATTAATATTAATATCATGATTAAGATTGGAATTGTGATTAATATTAATAATTAATATTAGTATTAGTATTATAATTAGGTTAGTATTACCATTAGTATTCCTATTTGTATTTGTATTAGTATTATGATCAGGATTATGAATAGAGTCGTCATTACAATTAGTATTAGGATTAGAATTAATATTAATATGAGTTATAATATTAGTAATGGTATGAGCAGTAGTAATACTGTAATGGTAATAATATTAGTATAAGTATTACTATTAAGTATTAGAATTATTATCAATATTAAGATTAATATTAGTATCAGTATCAGTATTAATATTAGTTTTAGTATTAATATTAGTATTATATTAATATTAGTATAAATAATAGTATAATTAGTATTAGTATTTTTAGTATTAGTACAAATATTTGTGTTAGTGTTAGTGCTACTGTTAATGTTACGTGTTAGTGTTAGTATTAGTGTTGGTAGTAGTAGTATAATTAATATTTGTATATGATTAGAATTAAGTTTTAATATTATACTTAACACTAGCATTAGGATTATAATTACGGTTTTGATAATAATAAGGATTTGCATTAGGATTAAGATTATGATTAACATTAGTATTATCATTAGCATTAGTATATTACGATTAATATGAAAATTAGGATTAGTAGTAGGATTACGATTAATATTAGAATACTAACATAAATATATTATGATTAACATTAGCATACTAGGATAATCATTAGTATATTACGATTAATACTGGAATTAGGATTAGTATTAGTAATAGAATGATAATTAGGATTAAAATTAGAATTCATATTAGTATTAGTATTCCTATATGGATTAAGATTAGTATTAGGATTAAGATTATGATTAGTATTAGAATTAGAATTAGCAACAACATTAGGATTACGATTAGGATTAATATTAGCATTAGTATTTGGATTATGATTGGAATTAAAATTAACATTAAAATTAGGATTAGTATTAGAATTAATATTAGTATTAGCATTAATATTATCATTAGCATTAGCATATTTAGATCGATTAGCATCAATATTAGGATTATGCTTATGATTAGCATAAGCATTAGCAGTAGAATTGGAATTACGATCAACATTAGTATATTAGCGGCTTAATTCCACTTTGCACCCTTGAAATTGAGCCTTTTGGCACTTTGCACCCTTGAAAAACGATAATAGCACTTTGCACCCTTGAAAAACAATAATAGCACTTTGCACTCTCAAAACACAATAAATTATTCACAATGCACCCTGAACTGAATAATGAAGGAAATTTTTTTTATTGTTTTTTTTTTTATCAGGGATGCAAAATAATACATAAATTATTATTTTCTTCAACCTCCAACCTAATTTCGAGCGCAGAAAATGCGGGAAAAAAAACATCTGATCATTGGAAAAAACTATATTTTCTTACAAAATAAACTAAAATAAAATTTTATCACTAAATTATTCGATTGATGGATTTTTTTATTGTAACTGGTGGAAATATGAAGTAAAAATATTTGGAAAAAAAATATGATTTTCAGATAACTTGATAACGATTAGATGAAGGATTCTTTTTTTTTTTTTTAATATTTTATTGGGATACAAAATATAATTTTTAAATAAGTTGATGAGATGTATTTTTATTTATGCACTTTATAGTTTAAAAATGATTGATGAATAAAAAAAATTATTTGACATTTGTCATCCTAAAAACTACCACTAAAAATATTAAATTACATTTATTAGCTTTAAACATTCATTTGGGATGCATTATGCATGATTTATTATGTTTCGAGGGTGCAAAGTACTATTAATTTATTTCGAGGGTGCAAAGTGCCAAAATGACATATTTCAAGGGTGCAAAGTGGGATTAAGCCGCATATTAGCATTAGCAAGTATTAGTATTAATGTTAGCATTAGGATTAACATTAGCATTAGGTACATTAGGATTTTACTATTAGTATGAATATTAGTATTATGATTAGCATTATGACTAGAATTAGTAGAATTAGTATTAATATTAGCATTATAATTAGAATTAGGATTCGGATTAGGATTAGCATTAATATTAGCATAATATAATTAGTATTAAGATTAGCGTTAGCATTAGCATATGTGTATTTTTAGGATAAGAACTATGATTAGTATTATTATTATGAATGAAATTAGCATTAAAATTAATATTAGCATTATGATTAGGACTATAGATTATGATTAAGATTAAGATTATGATTATAATTATGATTAGAATTAGCATTAGGATTGTAATTTTGGTTATGATTAGCATTAGCATTAGTGTTAGGGTTAGAATTACCATTAGCATTAGAAGTAGAAGTAGAATTAGCATTAATATATTAGCATTAGTGTATTAGGATTAATGCTAATAATAGCATATTAGGATTGATATTAGTATTAACGTATTTGGATTAGGATTAGCATTAACACTAGCATTAGGATTATGATTAAGTTTATAATTGATATTGCCAATGGTATTAACATTAACATTACCATATTAGGATTATCAGTAGCATTAGTATTACTAATAGTAATAGTATTATTATCAGATTAGCATTAGTACATTAATATTAGAATTAACGTATTAACATTAGTAGTAGTATTAATATTAGTATTAGTAATAATATTAATTTTAGTGTTAGTATTAGTGTTAGTATTAGTATTAGTATTAGTATTAGTATGAGGAATATGATTAAGATTAATACTAATAATACAATTGATATTGATATTTGTATTGGTATTAGTATTGGTTTGGGTATTGATATTTGTATTGATATTGGTTTTAGTATCAGTACATTAGTATTGGCATTAGTACATTAATATTAGCATTAAAGTATTAGTATTAGTCGTAGCATTAGTATTAGTATTAGTATTGGTATTAGTATTAGTATTAATATTAGTATAAG
This sequence comes from Erythranthe guttata, assembly GCF_000504015.1. The sequence goes on from NW_012193627.1 coordinate 1,481,527, forward strand.
TAGTTGTAATAGTATTAGTATTAGTATTAATATTAATATTAATATTAGTATTAGTATGATGATTATGACTAAGACTAATACTAATAAAACAATTTTGAAATTAAAATTAAAATGATGACATGCTTATCCGTGATTCTGCAGATCCATTTTTTGATCTTATAGAGTTTGTTTACCTGGATATGGTGAGCAACATGTTCAATCCTGAGTACTTTGAGGCCATAACAATTATTGCATCGGCTAATTGTTGGGCGAAAACCTACACGCAAGTGCACGTATCGTACAAGTAATATAGTGGACAATTAAGTCCGGATATCGAATCCACAGGGAATATTTAATTATCTAATCCTAGACGCTAAATTCTACCAATTATAATCAAGCCCACCCTACACAGTCGAAAGATGATTAATAAACTAAATTAAACTAAATCAATTAAAAAGACAAAAACAAGAAAGCAATTTAAACACGAAGATTTATAGAGTAAACGAGCCTAGGATTTTATTCTTCCCCCTATGTGATTATTATTCCCCCAATTCCTTCAATTATGCAAGCAATTAACCCGGATTATTAACCTGAGATGCTAAAATAATCATAACCCGCTTCCGCGTGTATTACGATTCTAATACTCTAGATTCGATTACTATATTCCTATGCAATTAATTCTAGAACATAGCATTAAGCACAAATCTCAATAATGGCTACCTAAGAGATTAACTATATTCCTATGTTAATACCACAAAGGCTCTTCTACCACAGTTCTAATTATTAACCCGATCTTCCGATTCATGCGATTAACAATAACATAAAAGTGCATAAAGTGGCCAGTTTCATGAACTTAATAAAACAAGTAGAAGAAATAATCCGGAATTAAAACTTGCATAAAATCATAGAATTGGGTTCATAAATCCCACATAGGGTTCCAAATAAAATCCTAGAAATAAGAAATTTAGCTACTCATGATTAAAGCAAAAACGCAAATAAAATAAATCATAGACGATAAATCTTTGCTTGGAGTCTTCGAATTCTTCGTCTTCGTTATTGCTTTGTTGCTCTTGAAATTGCGTAAAAAGATTGCCTAATTGTGTGCTTGGCTTGGTCTTATATAGGGTGAAGAACTTGGGGAAGAATGCAGTTTCCTTGTGCAATTAAAATCCCTTTACTGCGCAATTTCGGAATCTCGGACGGGGGTCCCATAAATTGCACTAAATCTGGGACGGGGGTCCGAGCCTTGTTTCTTCAGAATTTTGATTTTTTCACTTTTGGCCCACTTTTTCTCCAAAATTGCAGTTTTGACCCCATACTTTTCCAATTCTTCAATTTGTACCTAAAAAACAATAAATCAACTTTTTAAGCACCAATTATCGTTAAAACACACCAAAAGCTCAAATAAAAAGATATGATAAAGTGTAAAAATATACACTTAACACTAATGAAAGTGTCGGTTTTGTGAATGATCTTTTTTTTTGTCGCTCATAACTGGAGAAGAGAAGGTTTATTTGAATTCCGATAGTGTGTACAATGAGGAGTTAATATCATAGATCCGAGTTCCTCAACACCATATCGTGCTCCAGAATTCCACCTAGGTTGCATTGAAAAGATGTATTCCCGTTATGCTCATCAAAAATATTGATCAGGCTAGAGGATCGTGCAGTGGAACTAGGCTTCAGGTTATTAATATGGGAAAACACATTCTCAAATGCATGACACTACCCGATAAACATGTTGACCATATAGTGTACGTTCATTGCTCAAATGACATTGGTACCGTCCAACTCTACATCGTTTATTAAATTTTAGCAATGTCAGTCTTCGGTGATGGTTTCCTTTGCAATAACAATAAATAAAAGTTAAAGACAAACTCTTTCCCATGTCGTACTGCACTTGCTCAGACATGTTTTCAGTCATGGACAACTCTATGTCGCACTCTCGAGAGTTAATAGTTAAAGTGGCATAAGGATTTTGATCACGTCGGAATCTAGCGATACAACCAACTACAAATAATGTGGTACAAGGATGTTTTTCGGCATATATGAAGGTATTTATATAATTTTTTTTTACAATTTTACATAATAACCTTTATTTTGTATAACTTATATGTTTTGGCATTCCTCATTTGTAGGCTAATTTGCATTGTACTAGAAACTTGCTACGGGCTCCACTCAATATTTTTATCAAGGTAATTTATTGTAGAATGATTTTATGTCATTAAATATTTATATTTGTATTATTTTGGTAACGTTTTACTTATTTTGTATAATCATTGTACAAAATAGCAGGTCAATTGCATTGTATTGGATTCGTTACATGCGTTTAGGGATATTGTAGCTGAGACACGCTCAAATAATCTTCAACGAATCAGTGAGCTCCATCCTCTTTACTTGCCTCTACAGTATCCTCTTTTATTTCCTTACAGGGAAGATGATTATCGAGACGATATCTGTTTGAGAGAATCTTCGCTTGCTGATAATAGAAAATGGAGGAAGGTAAGCATGCGAGAGTTCTTCGCATATCTAATCCAGAAACGGCGTTGATAACATTTGTTACTTTTGCATTTCAAGAAGTTATTTCAGCAGTTCTGTGTTGATGGATTTTCGATGGTAGAGTCACAGAGGTTGAATTTCATAAGGTTCAATCAAGATCAACTTAGGGTTGACATGTACAAGGGTATCGAAGAAAATATTTTTAAAGGAGACACTGAGGGTAAATCAGTTGGACAACGCATTATAATTTCAGGGTCGTTCACCGCAGGTCCAAGGTATATGTTTAACAACTTCGTTGATGCTCTTCAAATATGTAACTGGATTGGATCTACAACCCTCTTCATTGTCATCACATGCAATCCTCAATGGCCAGAAATACAAAGGGCGTTGAAAGATACAAATCTCAGGCCGGAGGATCGGCCAGACATTCTTTGTCGTGTGTTCAAGATGAAGCTCAATAGTATGATGACAGAAATCAAGAAAGGTTGTATATTCAGACGTATTACAACATGTAAGTATTTAATTAGATCTCAGTTTATAATTATACATTTACTTCATTCATATAAATTAAAGAATTTGCTCATGTGTGAGTTTAACTACTAATTGCTTCCTTAACTAAATTAATGCATATTTTTTTAATACCATATGTTTATATTTTCTATGCAGATGTATGCTTAATTGAATTTCAGAAACGAGGTCTACCGCATGCACATATTTTATTATGGTTTCATAATAACGATAAGACCAATAACCCAGAAGAAATTGATAGGATCATCTGTGCTGAAAATCCTGACGAAGTAAACGATCGAAAGATGTACCAGTTGGTGGAGAAGTATATGATACATGGAACGTGCGGTCAGGCGAATTTGAGATCTCCCTATATGAAGGATCGAGTTTGCACAAAGCGATTTCCAAAGCCATTTGTGCTGCGCACTGAATCAGATGTAGATGGTTTTACTGTGTACAGGAGAATGGAAGATGGCAGAACAGTTACGAAGAAGAAGACTACTCTTGACAATGGGTTTGTAGTCCCGTACAATCGTATATTGTTGAGTAAATACCGATCTCACATTAATATCGAGTCATGCAACCAGAACAAGTCAATCAAATACATGTTCAAATACGTAAACAAGGGGCATGGCCGAGTTACGGCGGCATTTTATGAAACACGCAATACAGATGGCGGTGCTGAGATTTGTGATCAGATAAAGATGTACTACGACTGCAGATATCTTTCGGCATGTGAGGCAATGTGGAGGTTTGCGAACTTGAGTTAAAAGAGGATTCTCAAACTTGGGCGCCAAGGAAAAAAAGATTTTCTATTGGTAGGCTTGCGAATGTTCCCCCTGGAAAACAAAAAGACTAATACCTTAGATTGCTACTTAACATCCAGAGGGGATATACGTGCTACGAGGACATCAGAAAAGTTTTTGACACCGTCTACCCTACGTTCAGGGATGCATGTTATGTGTTGGGTTTATTAGATAACGACAAAGAATACATATATTCAATAATAGAAGTGAATACTTGGGCACCGAGGGATTATATAAGAAGGTTATTTGTAGTTATGCTTCTTTCCAATAGCTTAAGTCGGCCCGAACATGTTTGACAAAGTTGTTGGTTGGATTTGGCTGAGGGTATTGCTTACAAACAACAAAGACTTCATAATAATCCAGATATGGCAAATTGTATAACACATTATTCAATTAGATTTTAAATATTACTCATATTTTTAATATTGTCGTCTCTCACCGAAATAGAAAAAATATTGCAAAGCAATGGTAAAAGCTTGCGAAATTACGCGCCCATGCCAGTTCCAATCGAATTCTCAGCGGATGACACAATAAACATATTGGTGTTAGATGAACTGGATTACGACCGATTTGAAATGGGTAGGGAACTTCAACGGTGTCTTGCTTGAATTACATACGTGCAAACAAAGATTTATGATGTAGTCATGGATGTTGTATCCAATGACCGTGGTGGAATGTTCTTTCTATATGGCCATGGTGAAACGGGAAAGACATTTCTATGGTAAACTCTTTCGGCTGCAGTTCGTTCCAAGGAAGAGATTGTAATTAACGTTGCATCGAGTGGTATAGCATCATTATTGCTCTCCGGTGGAAGAACAGCTCATTCTCGATTCGGACTACCCATAAATGTACACGAGAGTTCCACCTGTAGCATATCGCAAAAAAGTCCACATGCGGAGTTGTTCATAAGGGCAAAGCTTATTATATGGGACGAGGCTCATATGATGCATAGATACTGTTTTGAAGCGCTTGACAAGACAATGAAGTCAATATTACAGGTTGACAAACTCTTTGGTGGTAAGGTGGTTGTTCTTAGAAGAGATTTTAGGCAAATTTTACCAGTTGTGCTCAAAGCATCAAGGCAGAACATAGTACATGCTACGATAAACTCCTCTCCGCTGTGGAATTTCTGTCGTGTCATGAAGTTGACTAAGAACATGAGATTGCAGTCATGCTCTTCTCCATCTAACGTGGATGAGGTAAAATAATTTGGAGACTGGATATTGAAGGTTGGTAGTGAGGATGTTGGGGAACAAAATCATGGTGAAGCTTCGATAGTGATTCCCGATGACATGTTGATTGGTGATTCAGAAGATCCATTCAGAGACCTACTGGAATTCGTTTACCCGGATTGTTGAGTAACATGTATGATTCAGATTATTTTCAAGGGAGAACAATTCTTGCACCAACTAATGAATACGTCGAGTTTGTGAAGGATCACTTAATGTCTCTCCTTCTAGGAGAGGAGAAGGTGTACCTGAGCTCAGATAGTATGTTTAGGGACGAGCAAACAATGGATGATAATGCAGAAATTTATTCGACTGAATTCCTCAACACAATAAGATGCTCCGGACTTCGTTCTCATGCGTTGAAGTTCAAGATTGGTGCACCCGTTATGCTAATAAGAAACATCGATCAAGCTAAAGGATTGTGTAACAGGACCAAACTTCAAATTATTAGAACTGGCATTCACGTTCTGAGTTGCAAAATTCTTTCCGGAAAAAATATCGGTGACATGGTGTTCATTCCTCGAATGACTTTAATACCATCTACCGGACTGCCAATTAAATTTCAGAGAAGACAGTTTCCGTTGATTGTTTCTTTTGCAATGACAATCAATAAAAGCCAAGTTTCAAACTCTTTCGCATGTTGGTTTGTATCTTCCTAAGCATGTCTTTAGCCATGATCAACTATATGTTGCACTGTCCAGAGTTACGAGCAGAGGTGGCATTAAAATATTCATCAAGTTGGATTCGGGCGAACTCACCAATGTTACTAGAAATGTCGTGTACAATGAAGTATTTCATCGAATTTGAAGGTAGATAATATTTTCATATTTACCAATTATTCATGTAACATGTCTTGTTTTTAACAACTTATTCTTTGGCAGGTGTTTCTTCTCTATATAATTTCCCCCGTGCGATGTTATTTTCAGTCATGTCTCTAGGATGCTCCTTGCAAATTTTATTATCTTTAAGATTTAATTTTGACGATATACTAATATTTAATATTATTCTTATGATGTAACTATGAAGAACATGTTGCTTCAATATTGCTGATCGCGTTTTGTATTTAAATTCAATGAGCGTAATAATTTATATATGCGTAAATTTATTTTTCAGACATGTATTTCCAGTTGAAAATATGCCACCCCGTGCATCGCACCGGTGAATACTAGTTTTATAATTGCAAGATTTTATGGTGATAATGTGATAAATTATGTTTTATTTGCAATCTTGAATATGCAAGTAATTATTAAAGGTTTAATTTCATATATGTGACACTAATGTTATTCAGAAAGAGCTAAATGTGGATATTGATTTGCGAAAATAAAGTTGTGAAAAGTAATATTTATTATTTGTGAAGTGAAACATTATTCAAAGTTTTCAATTGTTGACTATTGAAAATCTAAATGAAAGGAATTATATTTCTATTTGATTACATTGTTCATCTTGTGTGAATAAGCTATATGTTGATATTTAAAAGTCAAAATTCATATCAATTTTGATTGATGCGTTTTTTATATTAACCTGTGAAGAGGTCGATTGATGCCTAATGTGATATATAAAATCCCGATGTGGGATAGATCAATGCCTTGTGCTTTGATAAATATGATTGAGAATAAATCAAATGCTTTGTGATTTGATAAATATGATTGAGAAAAATCAAATGCTTCGAGCTTTGATAAACGAGATTCAAAAACTGCAGTTGACATATTGCGAGAATCTTTTCATGGAATCCGGAACCATTAAAGAAAATACAGTACTGTGAATATATGTGAAAATTCACGTGAAAATCTATGAGATATTACATGTAAAATTATTTGAGAATGGTTAATAAACCATTGAGTCTACGAGACTAAATGTCAGATAAGCGCTACAAAATTTGTGAAATTATATTTCATATTATTTCAGAAATCATCTGAAATGCATCGAGGGGGATTTGATTAAAGCCTAATATATTTTGTAAAGTTGTTGATGAGGATACTACCGCCTAGGGGCTAGAGATCCTACGAACTAGGCGAAGAAAAACGAATCTGAAAGCAACTTGATAGTGATAAAAGTGCACACATTTATTATCCATCCCTATGATGTGTGTGCACTAATAAAGCTCGTAACGAATTGTGAGGTTGAGACTTTGATCTCTTAATGAGTTCTATAGCCCGGATGGGTGGGGTGTTGAAGTTACGTAAACATCCTTGATAGAATTCACCTTGTGAGTGTGGAAGTGGGGCCGCTTCCTATGAGAATTAAGGTTGTTCTCTAGAGCTCTCACGAGAAATGGGATAAATAACATGGCCGTTAATGTGCTGGCTTTAGATGCTTCGATCGGGACACTTTGAGTATTATGTGTGCAATATGATTCTACGTGCCCCAAGGGTCACTGTTTGAAGGCTAAGTCCACTTTGATTCTAGTACGGGAAACATATTGTACTAAGTGAAGGTTTGAAGGCATTGTCCACTTTCATTATACATAATATTCCGCAAGAGCTCAAGTATTACTAATATTCTTATTTTTATTAAAATAGTGGGGGATTATTGGAGTTTTTAATAAAAATAATATATTTTATTATAAAAATATAATAATGACTTTGACCACTTTTATGAGGGTCATTAGACCACTATTTTGAAACCTTCAAAGTCATTATTCTCCTACATAAAACACCATAATTATATATTAAATTGAGGTTTTATGGGGATCATATTATATACTATATAAATGGGGCATTGTGGCTTGTAAAAAGAAGGGAGTGTGAAGAGAAAAAGAAACACCTTTTATCTATACTACTTTGAGCTCTTGTTGTGTGTCGGGTGTAAGCTTCTACTTCACTCGAACGTGCAATTTCGGTGAAGTTACAGCGGAGAGATAGGCTGGGCTGTTGTATCCCATAGGCGACACGGTCGGAACCTTTTTGCACCTCATTAGAGAAGGGGTCGTGAAATTCGTCTTAAGAGAGCGACCTAGTCCGCGCCTCACCTTGCCTATCTCCACATTATCGTGGTTTTTATCGCAGCAACTTGTTATATATAAAATTGGAGAACAAATGGAGTACAGGCCTCAATCCAAAAGTTTCGTGATCAATCGCCAAATTACAGCCGTGGTTCCAACAGAAAGCAAGAAAGGAAAAAAAATGAAAGAAATTATTCTTCCGCTTAATACAAATTGGACAAATTCAAACGCGAAAAATTTAACGATAAAATCAAGAACATTGATTGAGCAAGCCTAATAATAATAAGAAAATGCGGAGGGGGTGGAATTTATTGGTACTTCATCTCGGACATTTTGAAGCCAGGCATGTCAAAGGAGGACGAAAACTTTTCGACGTCGGCCTTAAGCTCTTCAATGTCTTTGTTGTTGACAAGTCCTTTGTTGAAGTCCTTTAGTAGTTTACCGTGTTCTTTCTGGATCTTTAGGGTTACGCTCACTGCCCTGTGTATGAACTCGGCTATCTGCTCAAAGTCTTTCTCGACTAATCCTCGAGATGTCATGGCGGGCACACCTGCGAAATTCCACGAATTTTTTTTTAATCATAAAATTACAGATGGGCACACTCAAAAAATCATATAAACACGAAAATCATATAAATTTCGACTTTTATGTCTAGTAATGCAAATAAAGCTACAGGTAATTGCATCGGGATTCATACCAATGCGAACACCTCCAGGGGCCAATGCACTGCTGTCACCAAACACAGCATTCTTGTTAACAGTAATGTTGCACAGGTCACATAGTTTCTCAACCTTGTTTCCTGAATTATCTATCTATACTTACTATCTATAAAATGAGGTATAAGTTAGGGGTTTCTTCCCTTTTTTGTACTGACAAAAATAACCTTTTGATATGTAAAATTTGGAGGTCAATTCGGTAACTCAATTAATACTTCAATATAATTATTATATATCTAATTATTATATGTATAACTCAATTCGGTTCATGAACATAAAAGAAGCATGTCCGCAAAAAGAAAACATAACCGTTTAAATTATAACCATTTAAATTCATATTCATATTATAACATAAAATGCATTAATACGCACTTGAACACCCCTTCAATTTCTATTCTGTACATTAAGCTTTAGTGTTGGAAATATCATACCAATCGGTGGGGAAGCTTGAAGGGCAACGTCGAATTAATGCTGAGTAATAATATATATATATATATATATATATATATATATATGGTTTTATTTTTCCTACATCCGGTGAAGGTTACACCGGGTGATTTATATCTATATATATATATATATATATATATATATATATATATATATATATATATATATATATATATATATATATATATATATATATATATATATATATCTGACGAGTCAGACCTACAAACATATCCCCATAAGAAAAACCACCAATTTATTTTACAAGATTTTAATCAATAGGTAATGCGTACTTGCTCTCTCTCTTTTTTCTTTTCTTTTGTTTCTAACTTTAGAGTTTTGCTTTTGATTTTTCAATAATATATATGAGCAGATGTATTTGTTTAGTATATATTATTGTTAATCTCTTTCATGTTAGCCTTATTTAGAGTGGTTGCTCATTGTCTCTGAAGAACTCTACAAGCTTATCGCGTTACACCCACAATCAGGTTTAGATCAATTGATTTCACATTTTTCTTAAAAGTTCAATTCTTTTGGTTGACTGTCAATAGTCTTTGTTTGAATATGTGTATATTTTTAAGTTCGCATATAATATTTCGGTAATTAAACAACATAAAACCCCCATGTGTTATGGAAAGTATACACCATATCCTCTTTTGTTAATTTTATTACGTAGAATCTTCTTGTGTTTTATTTTATTTTGTATGAAATCCCTATTCGGTTAACTTTTAAAACAATTAACTATTGAGGGAATATCATGCAATTATTTAGCAACACAAGGGAGTTTGGTGCATCTTTGTCACCATACAAGGGAGGTTTTTGCAAAATAATTTATTTATTTAAAATTCAAATTATTCTTTCAAATCAAAGGCCAACACATTTAATTTATTCAATTGAAAAATATATCAAAATTACAGACTGATGCCTAATGGTACTGTCAAAATTTGTAACGATTTTTTTTATTTGCCATTTCTAATTCAAACTTTCAAATTTTAGAAAAAAATTCTCATTTGGGTTTCCAAAATTTGATTCAATTTGAAATAGAATTCAGAAAAATAGCATCCAAATTGAAAGTAAGTAAAATTTTGATTTTTTTTTAAAGTTTGGATAAAATTTTAATTTATTTGTAGGGGTTATTTTACATACCCCTAGCCACCAAATAAACTAGGGATAAACCCAAGCCTAAATCATCATTTGACATACCCCCGAAGAAGCGAAAGTACTATACTACCCTTATGTGCAATTTTCGGCCAAACTGCATTCAGCATTTATGGTCCTGCATTTATCATTTTCGCTGATTTATTTATTATTATTTTTTTTTTTTT
>NW_012193627.1:1501385-1526350 GCF_000504015.1 Erythranthe guttata
GTTGTTGAATTATTTTTGAAAACTCAATCCATTGCCTCAAAAGCAAAAGTGGAGACTTTTGAACTTTTGAAAATCGAGTTTATTAAAGTCCTTAGAGGTGAATTCATTGTTTCAAACGCCTATCTTTCAAATTTTGGCGTAATCACCTCAATTCAAGAAGAAATAGCCACAGATACCCATAATTCCTACCTCGAACCAAAGAGTCTAACAATTGAAAGCCACAAAGCCCCAATGATCCCAATAGCTTAATGTTCGATATTAGTAGAGTAAAATAATTTGGTGAGTATTTGGAGTCAAGCATATGCATGTAAGTATAAATTCTTTCTATCTTTAATTTTCAAATATTGGATGCTTGAAGCAATTGTATGAATTGTGGTTTTTGGTAATGGTGAGTGACTAAGTGTTGTTGAATTTTGAGCTTGCGAATGCCTAAGAATTGTCATTATAATTACAAGTTCTGAAAACTTGAAGTTGATCATTGATCTATGTGATGAGATGTAATAGTTGAGTTATTTGCTTATTGGTAGATTTTGCTTGAGGACAAGCAAAAGTTCAAGTTCGGGGGTGTGTTAAGTGTATAGTTTTACACTTTATCCTATCTTTTTATTTGAGCTTTTGGTGTGTTTTAACGATAATTATATTGGTGCTTAAAAAGTTGATTTATTGTATTTTAGGTACAAATTGAAGAATTGGAAAAGTATGGGGTCAAAACTGCAATTTTGGAGAAAATATGGTCCGAAAGTGAAAAAAATCAAAATTCTGAAGATTTAAAGCTCGGACCCCCGTCCCAGTTTTAGTTCAAATTGTGGGACCCCCGTCCAAGACTCCAAAGTTGCGCAGTAAAGGGATTTTAATTGCACAAGGAAACTGCCTTCTTCCCCAAGTTCTTCACCCTATATAAGACCAATTCAAGCACACAATTGAGGATCTTTTAGAACGCAAATTTCATGAGCAACAAAGCAATAACGAAGACGAAGAATTCGAAGACTCTAAGCATAGATTTATCGTTTATGACTCATTTTATTTGTGTTTCTCCTTTAATCATGAGTAGCTAATTTTCTTTTTGTAGGATCTTATTTGGAACCCTATGTGGGATTTATGAACCCAATTATATGATTTTATGCAAGTTTTAATTCCGGATTATTTCTTCTACTTGTTTTATTAAGTGCATGAACTTGATCAACTTATGTGCTTTTATATTATTGTTAATCGCATGAATCGGAAGATCGGGTTAATAATTAGAACTGTGGTAGAAGAGCCTTTGTGGTATTAATATAGGAATATAGTTAATCTCTTAGGTAGCCATTATTGAGATTTGTGCTTAATGTTGTGTTCTAGAATTAATTGCATAGGAATATAGTAATTGAATCTAGAGTATTAGAATCGTAATACACGCGGAAGCGGGTTATGATTAATTTAACATCTCAGGTTAATAATCCGGGTTAATTGCTTGCATAATTGAAAGAATTGGGGGAGTAATAATAACATAGGGGGAAGAATAATTTGCTTTCTTGCTTTGTGGTTTTAATTTGCCTTTTAATTTAATTTAGTTAATTCTCTCTAAAATTCGACTGTGTAGGGTGGGCTTGATAATAATTGGTAGAATTTAGCATCTAGGATTAGATAATTAAATATTCCCTGTGGGTTTCGATATCCGGACTTTTAGTCCACTATATTACTTGTACGATACGTGCACTTGCGTGTAGGTTTTCGGCCAACATTGACAGTAATATTATTGTCAACCACATCAATATTAATTTATTTTTTTTGTTTTTTATTATGTTTGTCTTTATTGAACGATCAACATATTAATTTTATTCAATTACATTATAATACTGATTTTTGTTGTGTTAATATTACTGTGATAGAGAAATATAACAATATTTACTGTGTGTTGAACAGTAATATAGTTAATATAAATGTCAACCACAACAGTATTACTGTTTAAACGGGCCAACAAATGTTAAAGAAAAAAAAATAAAAAACTTAAAAAAAATTGTAGTCAAAATTGGGGTAAGGGTCAAAATTGAATAATTAGTAAAATTTGAGGTTAAATTAAAATTACATTGAATTAAATGACCAAATTAGAACATATTTAAATATGAGTGGGTATTTTATTATTTTACACACCTCTAAACATTGTTTGAGTGTTTTTATAAAATAATTTTTTATCTGAATAATAATTAGCCCATAGGCTTACCTGCCATAAACCTAAAAAACATCGAGCAATAGAAATAACCATCTGCCGTGTAAACTCTAACCTATAAGAATCCTTCAACAAGCAAATTTAGGTTACCTCAATATTACATTCTCTACAGGAAAAAAAAAAAAAAAAAAAAAAAAAAAAGAGCTTAGGGTTTCTTCGAGCTTAAATATTTTTTTTCAACAGTAATATTCTATTCAGCTCAAAAATACTTTAGGGTTTCAGCCATGGCTAACGCAGAAAGTAGAGATGGTTCAAACTCCATAGATAGATTATCCGAATTGCCTAAAGAAATCTTGCACAAAATACTTTATTTCATGTCTCAGAAAGATGCTGTCAGAACATCTGTATTGTCGAAATCATGGCTTAATATCTGGTGCACTCGTCCCAATATTGATTTCACAGACACCGCATTCAAAGGTTACTGATATGCCTAATTGAGCCAACCCAATGGGCCTACAATTTCTTTACCTACTAGGCTACGAACCCAATATCGAAGACTAATATCACCGAGGCCCAAACACCTTCAAGTAAGGCTTGGGCCCAACAAAACAAACCCAACCCAATAAACGACATATAAATAGAGGTTTTACTCATTTTATTAAGGTACGTCCTATTAACTGAGCAATACTACAATACGTATTCTCTGGACTATTTCTATGATCAGCACGTCTGACTTGAGCGTCGGAGGGGTTTCCGCCGGATCAACCCCCGGCTTAGTTCATGTGTTCTATGATCGCAGGTACCTCAGGATCATCAAGTTGTCAAGCTACTGATCCGCTTTGCTCTCCCAGTTTGTTTTCTACACTACCCCAGATGATCTACATTTTAGCATCATCATTTTGGCGCCGTCTGTGGGAACGATGCAAACCAGATCACGTAGCCAACAAGATCCTCCTGAGGCGTCTGCTCGAAGAGAAAATGACACAGCTAACGACCTCCAACCTCGTGGAGGCTCTGGCTTGCCACCTCCTCCACATCCCATGGATCCGCCTCGCGAGGTTCAGGTGATCCCCTCTCGGGACCCACCACTCGCCGATCCACCACTCCCTGCTCCTCGAATGGTTCAAATAACCGAGGATGCGCTTCAACGCATGATAGCAGAGGCTTCAACTCGTGTTGCCACTGGCCGTGACCCAATATATCGCCACGATGGGAGCAGATGCTCCCAACGCGATACCAGCACCTACTCCACATGTGGAGCCACCTATGACACCACCGTCATCGACTCCCTGGGGGCTTACATCGCCCCCAAAATATTTCGTTCGCCAAGGGTTATCGACTCCCTGGGGGGCTTACATCGCCCCCAAAATATTTCGTTCGCCAAGGGTTATCGACACCCTGGGGGCTTACATCTGCCCCCAAAATATTTCGTTCGCCAAGGGTTATCGACTCCCTGGGGGTTCACATCGCCCCCAAAACATTTCATTCGTCATAGCAGGAGCCAACGCTCCTCCTCGTGAGGCCCCACTGGGTCCTCAACATGATCAATTTCTACTTACTTCTCGAACGGTTCAGATAACCGAAGAAGACCTTCAGCGTATTATCACGGAAGATTTAACTCGTGCTGCCACTGAATCAGTGGCACCATATATCGCCAAGGTTGGGCATCTCACCCCACTGGTTCGAGATCGCCTCATCCTAAATGGGGAGCTATCTCATCCTAAAGTTGGGCATCTCATCTCAAGGGTGGTACATCCACTTACCTTTCAACCCCAAGGGGTTTCACATCCCATCAAGTGTTTCACGTCCCTACTATTAAAAACAGAAAAAAGGGTCAGACGCGCACGCGCGAACCAATGGCACAACCGTGCGCATCCACCTCAGACAATAGGTCTCGAGCACCTCATCCTACAGTGGGCAGTTATCCCCATCCTAAGGTTGGTCATCACCCTTACCTTTCAACCCTAAGTGGGTTCACATCACATCTCAAGAGACGAGTATAATCTCCCTACTAAAAAAAAAACATCCCCAAGGGGGTGCACATCCCATCTCAAGGAACGAGGATAATCTCCCTACTCAAAAAATAGAACATCCCCAAGGGGGTGCACATCCCATCTCAAGGAACGAGGATAATCTCCCTACTCAAAAAATAGAACATCCCCAAGGGGGTGCACATCCCATCTCAAGGAACGAGGATAATCTCCCTACTCAAAAAATAGAACATCCCCAAGGGGGTGCACATCCCATCTCAAGTAACGAGGATAATCTCCCTATTCAGAAAATAGAACATCTCCAAGGGGCTGAACATCAACCAAAAAAAAAAAAAAAAAAAAAAAAAGGAAGATGAAAAGAGGAAGAAGAAAATGAAAAGAAGAAGATGAAATAACAGAAGAAGAAGAAAAAGAATAAGCGAAGATAAAAAAAACAAATTATAATTTTTACTACTTTTAAGAGATAAAATAAAATAAAATTTGTTTTGCACCGCGCGCCCCGCTCCCCAGCAGTCCCGCGCGCGCGCTGCGCCCCCGCTCCCCGACACGCGCGCGCGCGTCCCTGCTCCCCGACACATGCGCGGGCGTGCGCCCCGCTCCCCAGCAGCCCGCTAGCGCGCGCCCCAGCAGCCCCGCGCGCGCGCTGCGCCCCCGCTCCCGACACGCGCGCCCTCGCTCCGCGACACGCGCGCGCGCGCCCCCGCTCCCCGACACATGCGTGGGCGTGCGCCCCGATCCCCAGCAGCCCGCTAGCGCGCGCCCCAGCAGCCCCGCGCGCGCGCGCTGCGCATCGGCTCCCGACACGCGCGCGCGCGCGCCCTCGCTCCCCGACACACGCGCGCGCGCCCCTGCTCCCCGACACATGCGCGCGCGCTTCCGCTCCCCGACACGCGCACCCGCGCCCCCTTTGCCGCGCGCGCCCTTCTCCCCGACACGCGTTCCGCGCCCTGTCTCCCTTATCGTGTGCGCGCCTTGCGCCCCGCTCCCAGGTCCCCAGCACGCCCGCGCCGTGCTTCCCGCGCACTCAGCACGCCTGTGCCCCGCGCCCCCATCATGAGCGCGCTGTCACGGACTTGTTCCCTTAACAAAGAACCGTGCGGCCTTAGCTCCTTCTCGCCCCTCGCGATAGCTAAGTCAGCCTCTCCCGAATGTGTTGCTCGAATGCTAAGTGATGGAAAACGAAGAAAGAAAGTAAGAAGACAAGAGAGTTGGTAGAATAATACTTTATTGGATTTGTTGGTGAATGATTACAAATGAGGACCCTACCTCTATTTATACAAGACCACCTCCTCAATGGACGGTGGAGATCGATCTAATCTAACGGATGGGAGTGGAACAATCCCTTGATTGTCTCTACCTACCACCACCTACCCTACCTACCAAAAATAGCTCTACCTACCACTATACAATTGGGCCAACTTGGGCCTAACCCTACTTGGGCTACAACTTGGACTCTTTGTAACCTCCCCAACCCAAGGGAAATCGGCAAGGGGTTGGGTCAAAACTCGCGGGCCGTGACATCCTCCCCCGCCTAATCCGGCGACGTCCTCGTTGCCTCGAACAAGTGGAGACGATCTCGAAATTTTCACAAGTCTTCCTTCGTCTTCCACGTTGCCTCGTACTTGGGTAATTCATTTGATGAGGCTCCTGCCCTGCCGGTTGTTTATTCTCCACCTTGTCTTGTTGGCAAACAAGACAAGTCTTCACACATGCATCGACACCGTCCCGCATGTGAGGCCAAAAGTAGGCCGTCTCGAGCAACGCCATTGTCCTCCTTTGGCCCGGATGCCCCGTCCACTTGGTGTCGTGGCATTCCTTTATGAGGTCCTTCCTCAAGCTGCCCCACTTCGGAACAAAGAGTCGTTGCCCCTTTGTGTAGAGTAGGCCGTCCTCTACCCAAAATTTTCTCGTCTTGCCCTCCTTGACGAGTCGAATTAGCTCCTTGGTCATTGGATCATGTTCGAGCCCTTCTCGGATCATGTCGGCCAAGTTCCCCCTTGTCGAGCTAATCGTTGCGGGTTCGGCTTTTCTACTCAATGCGTCGGCCACAACGCTTGCCTTCGATGGTCGGATCTCCCCCGTCTCGACCAACTCGGTGGCGTGGTCCACCTCCCTCCTAGGTGGAAGCTTGTTGGGCAAATTCGGTGGCATCACGTCTTGGCTGGCCTTCAAGACGGTTTGGATGATCGGTGGCACGTCCTCCTCTTTGTTGACGGGCGGGCTTTCCTCCTTTAAAGTCGCTAATAATGTCGGCTCGCCCCGTCGAACTCCCTTGGTAACTTGCATGGCCGACAGTTGTCTTGGTTGTGTGATTTCTTCCTTAGTGGTGACGTTGATGGCCGGCACCATGCAAGGTGTCCCCTTCTCTAAAATGCAAACCGAATTGAAACAAGGCATTGGGATAGCCATTACCTTGCGGAAGAAATCCATGCCTAGCACCACCTTGAAGTCATCCATTGGTGCTACCGAGAAATCCACTTGGCCCTTCCAAGTGGCTAAGTGCAGCTCCGCGTCTCGTGCTACACCGTTGAGCGGTTGTGCCTTAACGTTAGCGGCCTTGAGCCAACCGTCTCGTCTAGTCCACCGTAGGCCAACCCTCTTGGCCTCGTCTTCGGTGATGAAGTTGTGGGTCGCTCCCGTGTCCACCATCACCTTTGCTGGGGTACCGTTGATGCGGGCCTCCACGTACATCAGCCCCTTGCTTGATGTTGCCGGCATCGGATTAGCCTTTAAGGCGTTGAGAAGTTGGAGCGATCCCACGTTGCCTAGCTCCTCGTTTGTGTCTTGCTCGGCCTCTTGTTGTAAGAGTGCCGACAAGGACCCCATCTTGGGACATTGGCTCATCGCGTGCGGCCCCTTGCACACGAAGCATCCTCCCTTAGGCACAAACGATCCCTTCTTCTCTTCAAGTTGTTGGCGTGAGGATGGCTTGTCTCCTCCCCTCGAGGTTGACGCTCGCCTTGGGTCACGGTTATCTCGATGGTCCCGACCATGATTGTCCCGTCTCTCTCCTCCGCCTTTAGTCGGGCTCCACTTCTCTCTTCGCAACGGCTCTCTCGGTTGATACTCGGTTAAAGACTCGGCGGCGGCAATAGCTTCATCGACGGATTTGATGTCTCGTCGGTGGAGTTCTTGCTTGGCCCAGCCTTGTAACCCATCAGTGAAGTGGAAAAGGAGATCCTCCTCGGAAAGGTTGGGAATCTGAAGGGTGAGGGTGGTGAACTCCGTCACGTACACGCGGATTGAACTTCGTTGCTTGAGTTCCCTCAACCTCCTTCGAGCCTCATAAACGACGTTCTCCGGGTAGAAATGTCGCTTGAGTTCCCTCTTGAACTCTTCCCAAGTATCGATTCGGCAAATGCCTTTCTCAATATCGGCGTGCTTCCTACGCCACCACAACATTGCCGTATCGGAAAGGTAAAGTGAAGAAGTTCTTACCTTAGTCGTCTCGTCGACTAGACCGATACCCTCGAAATATTGTTCCATCCTCCATAGGAAGTTCTCGACTTCCTTGGCGTCCCTTACGCCGTTGAATCCCGTTGGCTTCGGGCAGTCCACCCTTGGACTCGATGTAGCGCCAACGCTACCGTTAGCGGCGGCCTTTTTGCACAAGGCCAAGTCGTCGCGCATCCCCTCGATGCTCTCTTGGAGGGATTGGATGATGGCCTCCAATCGATCCAACCGTTCCTCCCGCAACGTCTCATTGTCCTTAAACAAATCGAGTTGCTCGGCGACGTGATTCTCCAACACATCCGCATCGTGCTCGAGCTTCTCGAATCTTTCGCTAAGCTCCGCTAGCACGGCCTCATTAACGGTACTCTCCCCACGAGCCTTGCTGTGGTCCCTCTTCTTCTTGTTGTTTACGTGGGCCTCCCTGCCACGTCCATCGGTTACGTACGAAATGTCTTCAACGTTCGCCATCGTTGAGTATTCGATCAACACAAAGCCCTTAGCCGGGCTCTGATACCACTTGTCACGGACTTGTTCCCTTAACAAAGAACCGTGCGGCCTTAGCTCCTTCTCGCCCCTCGCGATAGCTAAGTCAGCCTCTCCCGAATGTGTTGCTCGAATGCTAAGTGATGGAAAACGAAGAAAGAAAGTAAGAAGACAAGAGAGTTGGTAGAATAATACTTTATTGGATTTGTTGGTGAATGATTACAAATGAGGACCCTACCTCTATTTATACAAGACCACCTCCTCAATGGACGGTGGAGATCGATCTAATCTAACGGATGGGAGTGGAACAATCCCTTGATTGTCTCTACCTACCACCACCTACCCTACCTACCAAAAATAGCTCTACCTACCACTATACAATTGGGCCAACTTGGGCCTAACCCTACTTGGGCTACAACTTGGACTCTTTGTAACCTCCCCAACCCAAGGGAAATCGGCAAGGGGTTGGGTCAAAACTCGCGGGCCGTGACAGCGCTCTACGCCAAAAAAAAAAAAAAAAAAAAAAAAGAAGAGAACGAATAATAATATATTTATTATCATTATTCCATGACAATGATTAACACAAAAATACAGCACCGATCTACTCCCAACTTCATTCTGCGCCTATCGCGCAGTGATCCGACATCTCCAACCAAGCTACGTGCGTGTGCTCCTCCTCCACTGCGGGACCTTCATTCGCGCTCGGGATCTCGACCCACGTGATCCTCTACCGTGGGACCTCGACCCACGTGATCCTCTACCGTGCGACCTCGACCCACGTGATCTTCCACCGTGCGACATCGATCCACATGTGCGTTCTAGATACGCACATCTCTCCACAGCCGTTGCGATGCAACTCGCTCGGTCCTACGAACATCAATTTGTGCGCGCGCTCTCAAATGGATAAATAAAAAATATTATTTCTCCACACCACGCCAACAGTTATCGGTACACCGCGACACCGATATACTCTCGACACGATCCGGTTTTCATTTCGACTCGACTCCCACATCGAATCGAGAGTGGGGGGCTTAACGAGGAGACAATTCGCTCAGAGCGACCTCAATCCGCGCGCTCCTCAGTCGCGCACCATCCGATGCTCCTACAACTCCCTTGCGAGACAACTCCCACGAGGAGCCAACTCGCTCAGTAATACAACCCGCAGCGAGACAACTCCCACGAGGAGACAACTCGCTCGGCCATACAACCCGTTTCGAGATAACTCCCACGAAGAGACAATTCGCTCAAAGCAACCTCAGTCCGCGCGCTCCTCAGTCGCGCGCCATCCGATGCTCCTACAACTCCCTTGCGAGACAACTCCCACGAGGAGCCAACTCGCGCAGTAATACAACCCGCAGCGAGACAACTCCCACAAGGAGACAATTCGCTCGGTCCTACAACCTCTTACAAGGAAACTCCCACGAGGAGCCAACCCCCTCGGGTCTCAAAACCACAGCGAGATAACTCCCACGAGGAGACCATTCGCTCCGTCCTATAGCCCGTTGGGACAACTCCCACGAGGAGCTAACCCCCTCTAGTCTCAAAACTACAGCGAGATAACTCCCACGAGGAGTCCATTCGCTCAATCCTACAACCCGTTGCGAGGCAACTCCCACGAGGAGCCAACTCCCTCGGATCTCAACACCACAGCGAGACAACTCCCACGTGCAACCACCTCACTCGATAAATATTACTCACCGCGAGACAACTCCCATGAGGAGACAACTCGCCCGAAATTCACTATATAATCACAAGCTCAAGTTAGCACGATTACAACCCTAGAAGCACTTAGAGACATTATGAGAATCTATATAGCCTGGCCAGCTTGATTACTCAAATTTATCTACTTGTTTTCGATGGGTCATTCATTAAAACGTGGCCACGGTCCAAACATACTTAAGACCCATGAGGTCTAACAAGGGGCACGACCCCCATAAAAAAAAATCTTGAGAGTCTGATCCCCTCCTCAAGTACATCACGCACAAGGCTATATGTAAACACATATAAGCAACGCGTCAAAACATTGACAATGTCGAAAAATAACAACTCCCACGAGGAGAATACTAGCTCCGTGCTACTACATTATCGTGAGAAAACTTCCACGAGGACGTAACTCGATCAACTCGATTACCCCAGAGACAACTCCCACGAGGAGATTACTTGATCCGTGCTACTACATTATCGCGAGACAACTCCCACAAGGAGATAACTCGATCAACACTATTACCCCGCGACAAGACAACTCCCACGAGGAGATAATTCACTACTACATCGTCGCGGGACAAAACCGACGACTCAATTAACTTACATCGCGACAACCTTGTCGCGCTATGCGCCAACGCGCATTCACGCCCCTCCGACACACGCTCCAACGCGTTTTCGCATACCATTAGGCCATACGCCAACGATCGACTTCTACAATTTTTACTCTCGACACGATCTGAGACCCATCACAACATGGCCCCCACATCGACTCGAGAGTGAGGGGCTTAATGATATGCCTAATTGAGCCAACCCAATGGGCCTACAATTTCTTTACCTACTAGGCTACGAGCCCAATATCGAAGACTAATATCACCGAGGCCCAAACACCTTCAAGTAAGGCTTGGGCCCAACAAAACAAACCCAACCCAATAAACGACATATAAATAGAGGTTTTACTCATTTTATTAAGGTACGTCCTATTAACTGAGCAATACTACAATACGTATTCTCTGGACTATTTCTATGATCAGCACGTCTGACTTGAGCGTCGGAGGGGTTTCCGCCGGATCAACCCCCGGCTTAGTTCATGTGTTCTATGATCGCAGGTACCTCAGGATCATCAAGTTGTCAAGCTACTGATCCGCTTTGCTCTCCCAGTTTGTTTTCTACACTACCCCAGATGATCTACATTTTAGCATCATCAGTTACAAACAAGATTTTCTATCCCTTGTGACCAGGAGTTTACAGCGGTACTGCGATCAAAGGGTGTGCGTAGATGAGTTTCACCTTCGTCTGACGTTGGTCGATTACTTGGATCACGAATCATTTGTTTCGCTTCTCAAAAAATGGATCCCATTACTCACAAATATGGGTCTTAAGAAGTTTTGTCTTTCCCTTCATTCGGAACTTTATTCGACGCGTCTTAGACTGCCCTCCGTAGTCTTCGGAGCCGAATCGCTCCAAGATTTGCATTTGGAAAATTTCGTGTTGGACCAAAAGACTATTGAAAGGATAGTACTTCTCAAGAATCTACGATCACTTCGTCTCAGACAAGATTGGATCGAGGACGAGATTTTTCAGAAGATAATCGGTAGCTGCCCTCTGATAGAAACTTTGGATATCGAAAGATGTGCTAGGTTAAGAACAATAACGGTGAGTGATCTTCACCATCTCAAGTATTTTTCTTCTTCGGAGATGTATGATTCCATCGGTGAACTTTGCCCAATCGAAATACATCCCCCATCTCTTGAAACTATCAGAATTCGTTTCGGCAATCTTAGGCTCCACGAAGGAGCGGATTTTCGGAATCTAAATGAATTATATTTGCTCGGCGCGAAACTGTCGTGGGTCCACATGTCTTCATGTAAATTCCCAAGTCTCAAACGCTTGCGCATAGACACCTGTGATGAACTCAAAGAAACCGAGCTATTTATCGACGCACCAAACATACTCGATTTCGAATACGAAGGAAACTTTGTACCATCCATCACTTTCGCGACCACGTTGAATAAGTGGAGTTCAGATATAAACGTAACATACCTGCATCCGAACGGTGCTCCCTCTTTGTGGTTCCTCAAGCTAAACGAACAGCTCACGTCGTTAATCCAATCTGAAATTTCTCTGACTATCGATCTGATTCACATGAACGATATCGAGGAAGTTATTCGAGAAAACATTAATCTGGTACGATACATTAGTGGTGGCGGTGGTGGTAATAAACACGCCGCTGTCGCGGTGGAGACACTGAGTTTGCATTGCGATAGCTTGATGAACTTGTCGATTCGTCATTTATCTCATATGTCATCTATTTTAAGCAGTGTGTTTTCTGTCTGTCGTCCGAGAAACATCAATGTCGATTTTTGCATCGGCAGAAAAGAGGACAGGGAACGGATCGAGTGTATGTGGAAGTTTCTAACGGAGAGAGAAAGTGGCCGAGACGAAGATGATCGATTCAGACAGTTGTGGTCGCAAGATTTGGAGGAAGTGAGCTATGAAATTAAGAGGTGGTATCCAGTAGAAGAATGGCGTCTAATACCTCTGTCGGATTTCTCAAACTATCGAGGAAAGGGATACGATCGTATTCGCTTTGCATTAAAATGGAGAGGATTACCGTAAGTGATCGAGAGATCCTTCGAAGAATTATAGATATATATCGCTTTTTACGGGATTTTTCTTTTTTTCTTTTTTTCTTTTTGTACTTCAACCCAGAAGTTTGTAGTCCAATATATACATAGTTCATGGATTGATGACAATAGATCAAGAAACATTCATTTTTCAATTCTTTTTTTTTTTTGAATAAATAATCAATAAAAGAAACAGTTATCGTATATTCACAAGGTAATGTCTAATGCCTTTGGTTACATGCTGGTTTCGAACAAGGTAAGCTAACCAGTGGCGAGTCCTGGAAAAAAACTGGCATGCGTACATTTTTTTTTTTTTTGTCTTTGTTCTTTTTATTCTATTCAAAGGCAATTGAAACATTTTATGGTTCAGAATAGATGTAATTCCGATAACAAGAAGCGTTGTTTCGTAATTTCACCTTACCTTATGGTTATGTTCGTAATTTAATAAGAAAATCTATCATTCCCATTTTAACGGGGAGTGGCGGTGACTATGAAGCTCGACAAATGCTTTCTTGAAGAACATGGAGCTCTGTTTTCGAAATCTGAAGCCGAAGAACACGAAACATTTTATTATGATGTCGTATTTTGCATTTGCCCAATTCGCGGTGATGGATGTAGTTACCGAAGTAGTGGGGGAAATAGAAAGCAAGAAAGAAAAAAATGAAAGAAATTATTTAGAAGTTTTGGTCCGTAGAGTTTATTAGTTTATGTTGCTGATGAAGTTCAGTACTAGATATGTAATTTTTGCTTACATTTGTATTTGTTAAATGATGAGATACAATTGTGCTTAAGCACTTGGCTAAATTAAATGGATTCATTAATCCTATTTAACAAATTACACATGCACTAGTGAGTGGCGAGTCCATAAATTTGTTACATCGGGGGCTTAACTTTATGAAGGTTGAAGGGCAGTGTTCCAAGGGAAAAAAGAAATAGTGAAGAATCGAAATGTATTGCACTGTGAACTTAATTTTTTGGGGTTGAAGCAGTGCCGAGAAAAAAAAAATTAGGACTTCTTTTTGTATAAAATATGATAAAAGCAGAAAATACGTAAAGAAAAAAAATCGAATTTTTTTTGTATTCATTTGATTTTTAGTAGGCTAATTAATAAAAATAAGGTGGGTTAAATACAATTATAAATATAATTTAATGAAATCTTGTATATAAAAGTAATTAAGCGTTAGGTCAATTTAAAAAACCTTATGGCATATTCATAATTATTTAATTTTTTTTTTTATCTCATATGTTTCTTCTTCAAAATCAGATTTGCAAGTTCCCAAGCGAAATCCTAATCCACTTCGATATTTTTGTTATCTCTATTTTTTAAGCGGTTTTTATGTATAAGATTGTTTATACTTTAGACTATACTACACATGATGAAATATATCTGGTAAATCTTTATCATTCATAAGTATACAAATAAACACATATCCATACTGTTGGTATAAATATAACAATCTGCGTAAATAGTTGAATAAGAATTACACTTACTTGAAAGTAGAAATTAACCGGAAATATGAAGAATGAAAAATCGACTGAGGCTTGCAAAAGCAATGTCCTTAAGACAATATTTTCGGGTTGTCTACGGTGCAACAGTTACTCCCGGTAGTCTCCCAAGATACAACAGTCGGATATTTCGATATTTGCACAAATTCGAAGCCCACGACGAACTAGAAACGTAGGAATGAAATTTTGACAGAAGAGTTTTAGGAAGATATTCACAAACGTCCTATTATCTCTTATGCAAAACTGATCAGGTTTTGTCTTATTTATAGAAATTTAAGAGTCCTTTTGTGAATGGATATGTTGTTTTGAAAAGAGTTATTTCATAAATAGATGTGTTGTTTGGAAAGAAACCCATTCATTCCAAACATGCACCTATTTGAAATACCCTAATTATTTTATTCAATTAAAAATTCCAACACATACTGGTGTGTGTAGATCAATGATAAAAATTCACCGGGTGTAACCTTCAATGTGCGTAGCATCGAATAACTGCATAGGTCTTTGACCAACCATCTTTACTATTCCAGATTTAGGGGTTATATATCTTTCGTCAATAAGCACATTTCTTTAATATGAATTATAAATAAATGCAAAATTAAAGCATGTGACAAAATTACCTCAAACTCTTTAAACTCAATTCCTAATTGTAATCCCAATCTAACTTCATATTCATCAATTTTGACCACAAAAATCCAATTTTTATTTTTCATTTTTTTTAAAAAAAAAATTGCCACCAGTTTCCAGCTTTGATTTTTTTTTTTTCCTTTTTTTTTTTTATGTCAGCCTTTTCCGCCGTCGATCTCCAGCATTGAATTTTGTTTTCCCTAAAATTTGTATTCCTTTTCTTTTTACGCCTGCCGCTGAACATTGGCCGTAATTGTACTGTCATTGACAATAATTGTACTGTCGCTAACAATACAATTACTGTAAACACAATAATATTACTGTAACCACATTTATTTTGTTTGATTTGATAACCGGTCAACGTAATAATATTACTATCGTTGACGGTAAAATTACTATAAACACAATAATATTACTATCAACCACATCAATATTTATTTTTTCGACCTTTTTATTTTGTTTGATTTGTTGACCGATTAACATAATAATATTATTTTAAACATAATAATATTAATGTGGTTGACAGTAATATTATTGCCGTTACAAGAATGTTATTGTGGTTGACAGTAATATTACGGTCAACCACATCAATATTAATTCTTTTGGATTTTTTTTTTATGTTTGCCTTTGTTGAATGGTGAAAATATTAATATTACTCTAATACAAAAAAAAATATATAGTGATTTTTGTTGTGTTAATATTACTGTGCTAAACGGGCCAAAAAATATGATTGTCAACCACAAGAATATTACTGTTTAAACGGGCCAAAAAATGTTCAAGGAAAAAAAAAAGTCAACGTCGCGGAAGACCGGGGTTAACCGCCGGTCAACGACGACAGAAAAAAAGGAAAAAATGAAAAAAGAAAAAAAATAACAAAGTCAACGCCAGAGACCGGTGGCAAAAAAAAAAAGGAAAAAAAACATAAAAATCAACAGCGTCGACGGGCGAAATTGTAGTCAAAATTGAATAATTGGTGCAATTTGATGTCAAATTGAGGTTAAATTGAATTAAATGATGAAATTGGAACATATTAAAATGTAAAGAAGTATTTTAGTCTTTTACACATCTGTCGACATTATTTTGATTTTTTTTATAAAAGAGTTTTTTGTTGGAAACCCTTTATGAATAAGTAGCACATGATGGGCTTATTTGGAATAGACCATTATTTTTAATAATATATTTCTTATTGCAATTAATCATATTATCATGTATTTAAATAATTCCTTTTTTATATTTTGAAATGTTATTCCGTCCATCGCACAGAGGAAAATACTATCAAATTTTAGGGTAGAAATTACGGCCACCCCCTGATATATGGTCAAATTACAAAAAAGTCCATCTAGTTTAGGCAATTATAATCACTCCTTAACTATAAATCTTCTAACACGTTCACTCTTATTGTATCAAATTGAACATAATCTTCTACATTACGTGGAATGTTCTCTAGTTTGTTCTCGTTTTGTGTAAAAAATCAGTTTATGATGCACTACAATCTGATATGTACAAGCCAAGAGACATGTCTTATGATCATCTTATTTCAATTTGTGGAGCTCGAATAGGGTAAAACGGATAAAAATTTGAGAATATTCTACATAATCTAGAAGTGGAAATTCAAATGAAGTCAATGCTAGAACAAATGCAAATGAAATCCGAAAAAG
This sequence comes from Erythranthe guttata, assembly GCF_000504015.1. The sequence continues at coordinate 1,517,575 of NW_012193627.1, forward strand.
TGAATCGATTGGAAAAGCAATTGCAGGAAACCCGAGAAACAATACAAGAACAAATGCAGATTAAAGACGAAAAAGTGTATCAATGCAAGAGCAATTATAGGAAACCCGAGATATTGTGAACACCTTGCTCGAGCAATTGAGACAACAACAATTACAATCCTCAACGTCGACACGTCCTAATGATAGTGGAGTATAAAAAACGGATGAAGTTAGTGTGCCTTTTGAACTAAAGTTTGTGACAACATACTACATTTATGCTTTCAAGTTTTTATTTACTTTTGGAATTGATGCTTGTGTGCTACCTTGATATTTCATCCGTAATCGTGGTTTTAATATTTCTGATTTAATATTGTTTCGATTTTTTTTAATTGAAAATAATTAAACAAATAAAAGTAATATTGAAAAACAATTGCGACTAATGAAAAATCGTCGCAAAGTAAATATAAAACTAAAACATTTGCGACGAATCATATCTGAGAAATCGTCGCCAAAATGATTCTCGCCATGCAACGAAAATACTATTCAGTCACCAAAATATTCAGAGAACATGCGACGGAAAAGTTTCAAACGTCGCTAAGTTTGGCGATGAAATATATTTTCGTAGCGATTGTTTACGAATTTATTTATATTCATCGCATACAGCGTGCAACAGAATAGTTGCATCCGCCGCGACTAATAAAAAAACTTTTTTTTTCTTCAGAAAATATGGAATTGGCGACGATCTATGTGATTTGTCGCCAAATTTGGCATCGCATGTTTTTTCGTTGTTGGGTTTGTGACGGGGCATTTGGCGACGATTTTAGCTTAATTTTCGACGAAAATTACGAGTCGCAAGACGTACAAAAGTGCCGCGAGAAGACAGTTTTCGTCGCCAGTCTTGCGTTTTGGCCTAGTGATCCCACTAAATTTGACACCGCGAGGGTGGACGTGGGGAGAATTACACTTTTGGTCCCTCATGTTTGGCCCGATTCAACTTTTGATCCCCATTGTTCCAAACTGAACAAAGTTTACCTCCAAGGTTCAATTTTAAACACTTTTGGTCATCGCCGTTACATGTCCGTTTACAAGTAACGGAAAACACTATTTTCGGGCCAAAATTGAAATTTTAAAAATTTTTGGGCTGGAAAATAGTTTGATATTTGAAATATTTATAATTATTCTTTTAATAATATTAAGTATTAATGAAATTTGTTTAGTTAATTTCTTTGTTTATTATTAAAATTTTAATTATAAGTAGTATAATTAAAAATAATATTAAGCATAATTAAAAATAACTTGTTTAGTAGATTTCTTTTTTATTATTAAAATTTAATTATAAGTAGTATAATTATAATAAATTAAGTATAATGAAAAATAATTTGTTTAGTTAATTTCTTTGTTTATTATTAAAAAATTAGTTATAAGTAGTATAATTAAAAATAATTACTTTCATTAAACTTTTTTTATTATTAAAATTTTAATTATAAGTAGTATAATTATAATAATATTAAGTATACTAAAATAAATTAGTTAATTTCTTTTTTATTATTATTAAATATTTAATTATAAGTAGTATATTTTATATATCTAATTATTTTTCAGCCCCAAAAAAATTTAAAATTTCAATTTTGGCCCCAAAGTAGTGTTTTCCATTACTTGCTAACGAGCATGTATCGGCGGGGACCAAACGTGTTTAAAATTGAACTTTGAAGGTGAACTTTGTAATTACCCAAACATAAAAAGTTTTTTTGCAATTTGACATTACCTCAGGGGTTGGCCATAATTCCCTCTAAATTTTAATTGAGGTAAATTTTAATTGAGTTGGGCCATCCTAGTCATATCCTAGCATGCCACCGGCAATAGTAGATGGAGGAGTTAGATGATACACCTAATTATTTACATCGAATGGATTTGAACTATAAATTTAATTAAACAATTACTCATTAACAAACATGATATATAGATGTGTATGTGATTATGTTTAAATATACCGTTCAAATCCACCAAATATAAATAATCAGGTGTAGCATCTAATTTCTCCAACTAGGTGTAGGTGTAGAGTCTACAAGAATGCATTAAGAAATATATAGAAGTATAGAACATGATAGCACTAAAATTATTATCTGATAACAAGATGAGCTATGGTATTTTGTATATATATATATATATATATATATATATATATATATATATATATATATATATATATATATATTTTGAATGAAAAATAAAATTAAGAAGGATTGAGTAGTAGGAATAAATATATATATAACAATATATATGGGAATTAAACTATTGGAGTATATCTCTAATCAATAAATAATAAGAATCTTAAAACAAGGAAATTTAGGGTGCCAAAATAAAAAAATATAAAAAAAGCGCTTAGGGTTTCTTCGAGCTTAAATTTTTCTAACCAAAAAAAAAAAAAAAAAAAAAAAAAAAAAAAAGGGCTTAGGGTTTCTTCGAGCTTATTTTGTTCTCAACAGTTTCTGCTATGGGTAACGCAGAAAGTAGAGACGATTCAAACTCCATGGACAGGATATCCGAATTGCCTAAAGACATATTGCACATAATACTTTATTTCCTGTCCCAGAAAGATGCTGTCCGAACATCTGTATTGTCGAATTCATGGCGTAATATTTGGTGCACTCGTCCCAATCTTGATTTTTCAGACGCCGCATTCAAAGGTAACAAACAAGATTTTCTATCCCTTGTGACCAGGAATTTACAGCGGTATCGCGATCAAAGGATGTGCGTAGAGGAATTTCACCTTCGTATATCGTTACGCGATCATTTGGATCACGAATCATCGGTTATGCTTCTCGAAAGATGGATCCCGTTACTCAAAAATATGGGTCTCAAGAAGTTTTGTCTTTCCCTTCATTCGAAACTTTATTCGACTCGTCTTAGACTGCCCTCCGTAGTCTTTGTAGCCGAATCGCTCCAAGATTTGCGTTTGGAAAATTTCGTGTTGGACCGAAACACTATTGAAAGGATAGTACTTCTCAACAATCTACGATCACTTTGTCTCAGAGAAGATTGGATCGAGGACGAAATTTTTCAGAAGATAATTGATAGCTGCCCTTTGATCGAAACTTTGGATGTCGAAGGATGTTTGAGGTTAAGAACAATTACGTTGAATAATCTTCACCATCTCAAGTATATTTCCTTTTCAGAGATGTATGATTTCACCGGGGAACTTTGCCGAAACGAAATCCATCCCCCATCTCTTGAAACCATCAAAATTAGTTCCGGCAATCTTATGTTCCACAAAGGAGCGGATTTTCGTAATCTAAATGAATTATATATTTTCGATGCGAAACTTTCATGGGACCACTTGTCTTCGTGTAAATTCCCATGTCTCAAACACTTGTGCATCGACAGCTGTGATGGACTCAAAGAAACCCAACTATTTATCGACGCACCAAACATACTCGATTTCAAATACGAAGGAGACTTTGTACCATCCATCTCTTTCGCAACCACATTGAATAAGTGGGATTCAGAAATAAACCTAACACATCTGCATCCGAACGATGCTCCCTCTCCGTGGTTCCTCAAGCTAAATGAACTGCTCAAGTCGTTAATCCAATCTGAAATTGCTCTTTCTATCAACCGGTTTCACATGAATGATATTCACGAAGTAATTCGAGAAAATATTAGTAGTGGTGATAATAAACCTGAGGTAGAGACACTGAGCTTGCATTGTGATAGCTTGATGAAATCGTCGCCTTGTCATTTATCTCATATGCCATCTCTTTTAAACAATGTGTTTTCTATTTGTCGTCCAAGAAACATCAATGACTATTTTCGGATTAGCGACAACGAGGGCATGGAAAGGATCGAGTGTCTGTGGAAGATTCTAGTGGAGGGAGAAAGTGGCCGAGACGAAGATGATCAATTCAGACAGTTGTGGTTCCAAGATTTGGAGGAAGTGAGCTTTGAAATTAAGGAGTGGTATCTCAAAGAAGAATGGCGTCCAATAACTCTGTCGGATTTGTCGAACTATCAAGAAAAGGAATACGGTCGTGTTCGCTTTGCATTAAAATGGAGAGGATTACAGTAAGTGAGAGATCCTTCGAAGAAACCTCGATTTAGAATTATACATAAATCGCTTTTACATTGCATAGTCTTTTTCTTTCCTTTTTCATCTTTAGCACAGTGCCCTTCTCTCTTTTTCTTTTTGTTGGTTACACAAATTTATGGAGGAAACAAATTATCTATTTTATTTAGAAATAATATAGGTGTAACACAAATATTTTAATATTAAGATATTTTCTTCATTTTAAAACTTTCAAGCATAACTTGGATTTCTTCAAAATAAATTGAATACCAAGTTTGAGTTTTGGCATACCTTAGGGGTTATTTGTAGTTTGAATTTTCTATTTCTGTTGCCTTTGTTCTTTTTAGTCAAGGGCATTTCAGTGGTTCAGGATTGATGTAATTCCGATAACAAGAGGGGTTGTTTCGTAATTTCACCTCACCTCATGGGTATGTTCGTAATTTAATGAGAAAAACGATAACCGTGTCGAAAACTAGAAAAACCATTAACACAGAACAATAGAATCACTTTTGTATATCGAAAAAAAAGATATTTCGCTGCAAACTTCCGTCGACAGCTACAACTTCCAACAAAAACATAACCGAAACCCCCACAAAATCGGTAGAAAACCGAAGCAGTGGGAGAAGAAATAGAAAGCAAGAAAGAAAAAAATGAAAGAAATTATTCTTCCGCTTAATACAAATTGGACAAATTCAAACGCGAAAAATTTAACGATAAAATCAAGAACATTGATTGGGCAAGCCTAATAATAATAAGAAAATGCGGAGGGGCTGGAATTTATTGGTACTTCATCTCGGACATTTTGAAGCCAGGCATGTCAAAGGAGGACGAAAACTTTTCGACGTCAGCCTTAAGCTCTTCAATGTCTTTGTTGTTGACAAGTCCTTTGTTGAAGTCCTTTAGTAGTTTACCGTGCTCTTTCTGAATCTTTAGGGTTACGCTCACTGCCCTGTGTAGGAACTCGGCTATCTGCTCAAAGTCTTTCTCGACTAATCCTCGAGATGTCATGGCGGGCGCACCTGCGAATTCCACAACATTTTGTTTTTTTTATCATAAATTACAGACGAGCGACACTCGAAAAATCATATAAATTTCGACTTTTATGTCTAGTAATGCAAATAAAGTTACAGGTAATTGCATCGGGATTCTTACCAATGCGAACACCTCCAGGGGCCAATGCACTGCTGTCACCAAACACAGCATTCTTGTTAACAGTAATGTTGCACAGGTCACATAGTTTCTCAACCTTGTTTCCTGAATTTTTTTTTTTTTTAAAACAACCCATATCAGATAAATATATTAATTGAAGTTACAAGTCAGTAAAAAACTTTTTCTCAAGAACAGAATAAAATTACTAGCTTTTAATTACCAGTCAAGCCGAGAGGGCGAAGATCCCACAGAACCAAATGGTTCTCAGTTCCACCAGTGACAAGCTTGTAATCTTTGCTCATCAGATAATTTCCGAGGGCAACGGCATTGGCCCTGACTTGCTTAGCGTAGGCCTTGAATCCAGGTGTCATCGCCTGCTTCAACGCAACAGCAAGAGCACCGATTTGGTGATTGTGTGGGCCCCCCTGAAGAGAAGGGAACACAGCAAAGTTGATCTTGTCCTCAAAGTCGTAAACGGCATCTTGTGGCTGCCCCTTCTTAGCTGGCTTAGGACCCTTCCTGTAGAAGATCATGCCAGCTCTAGGACCCCTCAGACTCTTGTGAGTTGTGGTTGTGACAATGTCGCAGTACTCAAACGGATCAGCCGCTTCCTAAAATCATTTAACAATGCCGTGGTTTTTCAGATTGGAGCACCAAGCAATTTAATTTTCACATAATCACAATTATTTTAGATTATAGGACTCGATACATAAAGCAAGATTCAAAAACTCCCTTGCTCGATTCGCAGGGCACATGCGTAAAGTGGTTTAATTTGACACGAAATCATATCAATGCCAAGATGTAGGCTCCATAAATGGAATCATCATGCGTGCTTCATATTGATAAAACCAATAGGTAAATAAATGAACCATTCAAAATAATAGATTTAGAAAGTCGAGCTTTTGGCCAAAGGCCAGGCTAATCCAATGTAGACTTATCACGCGATTCGTGTACAATTACGCCATGTGAGTATGACATTAATTTGGATCTAGACAAATTAATTTGGATCTAGACAAATCAGGATCGGCAAGAATTTTCTGAAATACAGGAATCTTTGCAAGACTAAAGCACCATTTACGGATCTTGGATCCGATACAATTACAGTTGCAGGGAATCGAAACACAAACACAAATGCATACTCAAAAGCCCAAACAGAGAATTAATACAACCGGATTCGATGTCCCAAATGAATCCCGCATGCAACAAATCGGAATCAAGATAATCAATAACAATAATCAGATCAAACTCAGATCTACAGTTATATAGCAACAAAGATCAGAATAAGGCCTCATGCAAATAAATCAAGCAAACAAATCAAATAATCAATACAGCATAAGAAAAAGGAATATTCTTTTTTACCTGAGCAGCAACAAGGCCACTGATATGGGCCATATCACAAAGCAAGAGGGCGCCACACTTATCAGCAACCTCCCTAAACCTCTTGTAATCCCAATCTCTAGGGTAAGCACTTCCTCCGCAAATAATCAATTTGGGCCTGAAATCCAACGCCTTCTCCTCCAACTTATCGTAATCGATGTACCCAGTGGTCGAATCAACCTTGTACGGCAAACTCTCGAAGTAAATCGAGGTGGCGCTGATCTTCTTCCCGTTGGATGTGTAGTACCCGTGGGTGAGATGGCCGCCGGACGGCAGATCGAGGCCCATGATGCGGTCGTGCGGGTTGAGCACCGCCGTGTAGGCGGCGAAATTGGCGGGGGAGCCGCTGTAGGGCTGGACGTTGACGCCCCACTTGGTAGGGTCGCATCGGTAGGCCTGGAGGGCGCGTGAGCGCGTGAGGTTCTCGATCTCGTCGATGAACTCGTTTCCTCCGTAGTAGCGGGCGCCCGGCATGCCCTCGGAGTACTTGTTGGTGAGTGCGCTGCCGAGGGCCTCGATCACGGCGAAGGAGGTGAAGTTCTCGGAGGCGATGAGCTCGATCCCGCGGCATTGGCGGCGCTTCTCCTTCTCGATCAGGTCGTGGATGTCTGGGTCGACGACGGAGAGAGGGGTGTTGCCCCAATCGTTAACTGGATCCATTTCTCCGGTGGAGAGTGTGTGTGTGTGTGAATGTGTGAGAGAGAAAGGAGTGACTGTGTGTGTAGAGAGAGAAAGAAGGAGCTGAGAGGACGAAGTGAAAGTGGGAGGTTGGGGTTTCATTTAAGGAGGATATTTGGTGGGGCTGAATGACCATTTTACCCTTGAGGTTGTTGGGATAATTTCTCTCTCTTAATTTTTTTTTTATTAGAACATCATGTTTCACTTTTGTTAATTCTGAGATTTATTTTGGCCAAATCCTATTAGTGGTCCCTTATCTTCACATTTAGTCTCACTTTAGTCCCTCGTGTCTTAATTATCTCATTTTCATCCCTCATTTCTATAATCCATCTCATTTATCATCTCTTTGTGTATATACATGTTATATAATTTAAAAATAATTTTTGCAACTAATAAAAATATAACTTATAAATATATAACTTAAAAAACTACTATTTTTGTGAATATATGACTTGTATTTAGAGATATATTTAAATAATTATAATATGCCATCTACATATATTCTCTAAAATATTATTTATATTTTTTTTGATCTTATGTTAATATTTAAAGAACTAATTAAATTATATATTTTTATTCTAGTATTTATTAATTTATTTATATTTTATTACAAATAATTATAAGAATAGAATATTTCATTCAGTAAATAAAAAATTTCGTTAAAGTTAACTACATTATACACGAAGGACTATATTGAGATAGATTATAAAGTTGGGGATAATAATGAGACAATTGAGACATGAGGAACTAAAATGAGACTAAACACTAAGATGAGGGACTATTAGAGAAATTTGGTAATTTATTTTTCATTTGTTTTTAAGTAAAAGCCAAGTTATAAATTGAGGGATAGTCGTGATGACAAGGTGGTTTCTTCTAAAATATTATGATAATGTATTTCCAATTTATTCTTGTCAGGTTATATTTTCTGAAAATGAAATTATTTTGTTTTGTTTATATTAATACTTGTTTTTGAACCAAAAACTATCCACATAGTCGATTGCGATCATGATTTGTTGGTAAAAATTAATTTTTTTTTTCTTTTTTTTTCACATTCGGGTACATAGAATTATGGTTGGGTATGGATCGGTTTTATCGGCTAATCGATCTACTTTCGACCCGCTTCTTTTGATCGATAATTTTATTATCGGGCCGGTAATTTTAACCGACCCATATAAAAGTGGGTGGTTTTCAGTTTACACAAAAGTTGGTTGGTCGGGTAATATCGGTCAACCAACTTTTTTAATATTTTTTTATTATAAATATTTAATTGTTAAAAAAAATTCACTATTAAAATAATATATAAAAGAAGTAAAAACTCAAATCACAAATTTATAAACCTCTCCATATTATCTCTATTTTATAATTCTTATTTCACATTCTTCATTATATATTTACTTATTGTAGAAGTTTAATGAGTAAAAAAAACTCTTAATTTTAAACTTAAGATTTTTACTAATATAGGTTTTCCCAAAATATTGAATATTTTTTGAATTTTTTTTAAAACAATCTTAGTATTGTAAAAAAAATAAA